>VDFB02336596.1:0-38457 GCA_007258455.2 Sequoia sempervirens
AAACTGCCCTCCATGAGGTACTTTTCCCTCAAGCCTGTTGTAAGAGACATTAAAGACTTGCAAGTAACTAAGAGATTGAAGTTCCAATGGAATTGTTCCACTCAAATTGTTTAGTGAAAGATCTCGAGACTCCAATTGATCCATGCCTCCGGCTGTGCTTGGAATCTTGCCGATCAGATGATTTCTAGAAAGATTAAGACCTTTCAAACCACGAAGGGATCCAATTTCTGGAGGAATCTTTCCCGATAAACTGTTGCTTGACAGATCCATAAACTTAAAAATTGTTAGAATGATCCTGTATTCAAGAAACATGTCTTTTGTGGAAAGGGTTACCTCATTCTTACAAAGAATATCTTTTGAAATTTGGTACCCGAGCTGCACTGGACTATACTGTGATGCATTCACCATTGCCTGTAAACTTGCAAGGCTTTCTGGTATAGAACCTGAAAGATTATTGTGAGAAAGGTCTAAGATTTGGAGTTGCTTGAGGGCAAAAATTTTGGGAGGAATAGTGCCTTGAAATTTATTGGAGTTCAACATCAAAAGCTGTATTTTTGATAGATCTCCAATCCACTGGGGAATGCTACCATCAAAATCATTATTTCCTAAATTCAAAACTTGGAGAGAAATGCAATTTGCTAGGGATGCTTCAATAGGCCCTTGTAGATGATTATCATTCAGACTTAACGTCTGAAGTTTTGTAAGATTTCCCAGTTCCGGCATATCACCCACCAGATTGTTTTGACCGAAACTCAAAACTCTTAAATCCGAACAGTTTGCTATAAAATTAAGAGGAATCGTACCGTTGAGCATGTTACCTGACAAGTCAAGAACACGCATATTTGTGGTGCAGATAGAGTCTGGGATTCTTCCGCTGATCTTATTCCTCAAGATAGAGAAAACCTCCGCCGATTGAAGATATGCTCCGATATCACCAGGAATTGAACCTGTCAAATTATTCTCTGACATGTCTAGATATAAAACACCAGCAGGTGGCAGAGGAAGCGCACCCTCCAAACTGTTATTGTGCAAATCCAGGAACCCAAGCTTTTTTGGCTGCAAGCTTCAATGGCAATCTTCCTGTTAACTCGCTAGATGAAAGGTTGAGACGAAAAAGCACGGGAAACTCCCATATCCATGTCGGAATATTCCCTGCTAGACTGTTGCCAGATAAATCCAGCTCAAACATATCATACTGTTTCACAAGAAATGAAGGAAATTTAGCCAACCTACAAGAAGCCAGTCCAAGGCCAGACAACTTCTTGAACTTGGGAGTCCAAGTGGAAGCAACGCTCACAGTTAAGTGATTATGAGAAAGTACCAGCTGTTCGAGGTTAGTCAAATTTTCAAAGAAGGAAAGCGAAATGGGACCTGTTAAACTGTTGGACGAGAGCAAAAGAGATTTTATTGTATCAAGCCTTGAAATTGTGGATGGAATTGTACCATTGAATTGGCTGGAGCTGAGATCAAGATAAGCAAGGGCTGGAAGGTGACCCAAAAAAGGTGGTATTAACCCTGTGAAGCCGTTGGATGACAGATCCAGATGCACAAGACTGGAGAGATTCTGTAAAGAGGAAGGAAGTGCCCCTTTTAGCCCACAATCAGACAAGCGCAGAAACTTCAGATAGAATAGATTGGTAACAACTTTGTCCCACTCCTTTGCCCCTGAAATTTCCACTCTATGCAGAGTGAGTTGTTCCAATCTTGTCATATTTTTCAGCCAGGTTGGCAGCCTCGGACTTTGCAGTTGGCCTACATTGTCCGTCGAGCTCAGCTTCAAGTAGCGCAGATTCCACAAGTTTGCCAGAGTCCCAGGAATTTTGCCTTGAAATCCACCGGAAAACAAACTAAGAAAAGTGAGTCTCTTAAGTTTTCCAAGGTCAGAAGGGATGGGAATTCCTAGAAAGAAATTGTAGCTGAGATCTAAATGTTGTAGATATTCAAGCCTAAACAACGATGAGTGGACCTCCCCTCCCAATTTCTGATCTGTCAGATTCAGTAGAGTAACATGGCCACCTGATTGGTTGCTGCAACCAACACCTTTCCACTTACAGCAATTGAAGCCTTGCCAAGATTGTAAATTGCTGGAGTTATCTACAATAGCAGCCTTGAAATGCAAAAGGTAATTCCTTTCATGTGGTGGGCATTTAATTTCGACACTGATAGTGGTCTGCAATAATAAGAAAAACAACAAACTCCACAAACACATTAGTTTGGGAATTTTAACTCCACAAAGCAACGATGGCATGGTTTGTGTGTTTTTGTCACCAACAATTTCTGGGTGGCGTTGGTAGAGACTGGGATGACTGCTCAATAGATTTTTCATGGGGTTTTATGCAACAAATTCTGGTTAGCCCAGTCTAAAATCAGGTCAAAAAGACGTTCCTGATGACCCAGAAAATGCCCTTTCTGAACGTGTGGCGCCTGGGTTTCCCTTCGCTTTTGTATTACAAGAGTAGAAGAATTAAAGTCCACAAAACGAAAGATGGCCTTCGGAAATTTGCCAACAATTTTACACTACGCGCTCTTGAAATTTGATTGAGTTGCCACGCGTTGCTAACTGGGTTGAATGATTTGACGACTTGGCCGTTCTTTACGGCCCTAAAAAAATCGGGGTACAAGCATAGATGCTCTGTTTAAAAAAGTGGCCGTCCTTCTCTCATTAAAAAGTCTTTTCACATGGCGAGAAGACTTCCACTAGCTGGGAGGTAGATGGGGGTTCAATTTTTGATATAGTATTTGTGACTGTAAGTTTTAGTTTTGTTATATATATATATATATATATATATAATATTTTTAAAAAATAATTTATATGTAATCTAAAATTATTAAATGTTAGTTAAGATGGATCTATATTTAAATAGATGAGAATCTATTAATGTTATATAAAAAATATAAATACATTTATTAACAAGTGAAATAAATATTTCTTGTTTCATATAAAATATCATAATTATCCATTATAAATGTGTCATTTATAAAATAAGGTGTTTATTTAAACAAGTATTGTTGTCATAGTAAAAAAATAGTATTCTTAAAATCAATTATTGGGATGGTAATATATATATATATATAGGAGTATTTCATATTAATAGTTTGTCCTATCACAAATATAAAAGATGTGTACAATAAATACCTTATATTTTCTCATGAAACGTGAAGAATTGTTTTAAAAAAATGATCATTTAAAGTTGAATATAATTTGTACTTATAATAATAATGTGATTTTAATAATATAAGCATAATTTACAGGGTGTTGTACCCTTTACACAATGAGCTCAAAAGGCTAAAAAGGAGCAAAACCATTAAACGTCCAAAAATTTTATAGTAACAACATACGAGAGACACAGACACAGCACAAAAATAACACAACACAGACCCAACCCCTCATTCTCTACACCCTCCCATTTTTTAACCAGGATGTTTAACATATCTTCCCCAATCCAGTTGGGGCCTTCATCTGTGGTGTTCTTGTCCATTTCCTCCTTGACCACATCCAAGAGAGTGAGAGCCGACCTATGAATCATTTTGATAATGAACCAGGCCAGGTAGTTAAATTTACTATTCAACTTAGCAACCCGCTCTTGCGGCACACCGAGATCATCCACCTTGTCATCCTTGCTCTAGATCTCCACATCAGCACCAACCCTAGAATCCGAGGACTTGGTAGATTCCTCCCAAAGCATCTGGTTCAAATCAAAGAAGTGACTAGGGTTTTTTATATGAGACCTTTATCCTTCACTTCTCAGTAGCTTTGGTGCCTTCAATTCTATCGTCAGTATGAACCGAGTCACTAGAGATGTCATTAACAGGGTTATATTTCTTGTGTTTCGCCAACCTGTTGGATCTTCTCACACTTGTTTATTATGTCCCCATCTCAAAGCTAGCACCCACCATAGCGTCTCCATTAGAATCTTTTTCCTCGGCACATTTTCCTTCCCTAGAAACTGGAAGAACACTCAGAAGTTGAGGCACATTTTTCCCTTTCTTTTTAGTTGCAATTCTACTAACCTTCTTGTGTTTCAATTCACAAAGCCTAGCTGCAGCACTTGATTAGGCCAACCCGACCTCATTTTTCTTTTTCTTCAAGGGAGGAGTGGCTAGAGTCTCAATACCAGGATCATCCTCAAGGATGGGGGATTTCCTCTTCGAGCCCTCTGAAACAACAGAGGAAGGGCTATCAGGGTTAATTTTTGGGGGTTCCAACTCTTCAATGCGCAAAGCCAAGATGGGTTTGGGAGGGACCAAATCCAAATGGAATTGGTCGAGCCTATGGATTAGGCATTGGTGCAATGATAAAGGAGGTGAAGAATCAAGGTTAAGAGTGACAATTTCCTAAGATTCTTTGATGGAACTTTCAAAAGAACAAAGCAAGAAGAACAAGAAGCTAAGCAGAATCTTGTGCCTTAAATGATTTAATAACGGTAAGTGGTAGAAATAAAATACCTTGAATCTACCCTCAAGGGTAACATATTTCATGATGGCAAGGCAGACCTTATCCCAGGGCTTAGGCAGCACTTCATGATTGAAACTCGACTACTTTTTCATCGGCTTCTCATTTCCCTTAAAGAACGTGTTCAGACTCACCAAGCCCTACATTTTGGTGTGTTTTTTATACTTCATTCCCTCACATGAAAGGAAAGTAGCCTTACCAATCACCTCTTCATCAACGTTAAAAGCTATGCCACCCATGGTGACTTGCCTATCCTTCCAAGCACTAGCAAACTAGGTCAACAGCACCTTGTCATGGCCCACAAGATTTTCCATAAGAAGTGCTAGCCCACCTTCCGAATAGATATGCCAAGCCAGTGGGTCCTGGAAAAACTCCTCATAATTATCTGGCCCAATTCTAACTCTATCTCCACCCATCGTGACCCACAGCATGTAGTAGCCAAAAGAACACAACCTAAAAATAGAATGGTCACCAAATTGAATACCATTGAAAAAAACTTTACAATGCCAGCCAGGAAGAAAAGGCATAATAAAGGCAAGGTAATGTTTACACACTTCGACAATCAAATTTGATGAAGACCGCCACACTGGCCCATAATCATCACAAGGAAACCCAGAATTAAAACAATTAAGAATAATAACAGGATCTGAATTTAAATCCCAAGAGCTAATCAACTTAAAGAAGTTACACGCTTCCCAAAGCCAAATAAATGCGGGGGGAGGATTTGAAATATTCAAGTTCATCTAATAAAATCTAAGGTGAATCAATAGGTTCCTCAAATTGGAATTATTACACAAGATGGCAGAATACATCCTTTTACACGAACTCATGGATGAGATTTGAAAAGATGTGTTGTACCATTGGTAAGGTCACTCATAAAGGCCACCAAAGATGATTATAAGATACAAAAAAACCCTTGTGGCCACCCACTTGAGCCTAGTCACCTTAAACACCAACAATTAAACCAACTAATGATCCGACGAGGAATGCCACCTGTACCTAAAAATGAAAGACAGATTAATCATTATTAATAGAGCAATTATTCTGCTCCAAGAGGATTAACCTTTGAATAGACATTGGCAAAACATCTATCTTCCTCCAACATTTGCTAATCTGCCAAGTGGACCCCAAGTTGGAAAGCCATCAGCCACCTGGTTACCCTCCCATAAGATATGAGCCAGGTGATACCTTTCCAAATTAGAGATTAAGATATTAAATATATAATAGAATATTCCTTAAGTCTCAACCAAGCAAGCGTCCCAAGTTGATAAAGTTTATCACAGTTTTAGAATCCCCTTCAATCTCCATATTCTTAATGCCCAAAGTGACAGCAATCTCAATGCCCTTAAGCAGCACCCAAAGCTCTACCACCATAGAAGAGTGAATACCAATACCACCAACATACCCAACAACCAAGTTTCCCTAATTGTCTCTTATAACACCACCTATACTAGCCAGACTAGGGTTCCCTTTAGCTGCCCCGTCAAAATTCAGTTTAACCCAACCCTTAATCAGAGGTTTCCAAACAGTGTTTTTCCTAGCAAGAGATTTGGAGTTATCAAAGGAATCAATACCAAGCACAATTTTCCAAGCTTTAGCTATCTTGATCTCCCAAGCAGTTGGGGTAGTATCTGGTGGTTTCCACTTGAGCATGGAGAGACTTTTAGAGATAAGTCCCAACCCACAACTGAACACCTCCTTCAAACTTTTCTCAATGTCACGGAACATCCTAGTGTTCCTTTCCTTCCAAATGCATCAGTTGATGATGGGGGGAATTCACCTCCAAATTTCCAAAGGAAGGGGGTGTCGAAAAGGACCATTCCACCCTTCCACAAAGGAAACCAAATCTTTATTCAATGTCTATTGTGTCTCCACCTTTTGAAAAAGGAGGTCTCATACACCAACAAAAAATGGACAGCGCAGAAGCATATGATCCATAGTTTCTGAACCCTTTCTTTACACTACAAGCACCTATTAAGGATTTGGAATCCCCTCTTTCTTAGATTATTTTGAGTTAGGATCCTGTTGTGGCAAGACATCCACCAGAAGAAAACTATTTTAGGAATTAGGTGAGAGTTCCAGACCTTCTTCCATAACTTACTATGTATGCCCTTGTTTGGCACCAAACTGTAAGTCATCTTGACAATCAATTCACCCTTACTATCCAATGCCCAAAAGAAATCATCTTCAATATCCAACAAAGGAATTATGTGCTGAGAGAGTAAGACCTGTAAGGAAGAATCCAAACCTTGCAGGTTAGGGGGAAGAGAGCCATAGGAGCTAATATCTTTGCAACACCTAGCACCCTATAACCATGCATGTAATCACACACATTCCTACCAAAGAACCAAGAAGTAGGTTCCATCAAATTTTTGAACTCCGAACAGGCCAAGGGGGAGTCTAAAAGCTAGGAATCTTCCCATAAGTGGATCTTATTTCCTTTGTCAAGCTTCCATGTCAAACCAGTCTATAGAAGCTTCTTCATTTTGCATATATTATTCCAGGCTAGGGACCCTCGGGGATGATCATTCTCAAAATATCTGATTAGGGGACAGTTAGCCAAGTATTTGGCTTTCATAATTCTGCACCAGTCCTTTTTATCTCTTAACTGGTCCCACCTAACCTTAGCAAGCAGAGCCTTGTTGGAAGCAAGGACTTTCCTGATGCCCAGCCCCCCAAGCTTGGGAGCGAAAACTTTCTCCTAGCTGACTAGCAACATCTTCTTTGTATCCTCAGTACCAGACCATAGAAAGAATCTTTGAATCTTCTCAAACTTCTCAGCAATGTTACGGGGCATTTTGAACATTGACAGAAAATAAACAGGTATTTCTTGGAGAGCAACAGTGAGAAGCTACAGCTTGCCGGCATGACTTAGGAGAGAACCTTTCCATCTAGCAAGCTTTCTCTAGACTCTTTCAAGAATAGAATTCCATAATTTGGGAGTAACCTCCTTAACAGTAAGGGGAAGGCCAAAATAGATGGAAGGAAGAGTGGCACTCACACAGCCTAACAATACAGTCACACGATCTTGTAGACCAAGAGTGTAGTGAAGGAAATAGATCATACTTTTATTGTAATTGATGCATTAGCTAGAACAAGCAACATAGAGATTGAGGCAACCTTTCCACTTCACGACTTCAACCACCGAAGCTTTTTTGAAAAGCATAGTGTCATCCACAAATTGTTGAGTAGTAACAGGATCAAGGGTGGAGGCCAGTTTGACACCCTTGATGGAGCCCTCTGACAGCATACATGCCACATTCCTACTCAACACTTCAGCCACCATAATGAATAAGTAAGGGGATAGGGGACCGTCTCCCTGTTTGATTCCCCTCCCAACCTCAAAGAACCCTTGGGACACTCCATTGACTAAGAATGAATACTTCACCGTGGAGACACATTCCATAATGATATTGATAAATTTTTGGTTGAATCCAAACTTATCTAGGACCTTAGGGAGAAATTTCCAAAGGACATTATCATAATCTTTGGAAATGTCGAACTTAAAAGTCATGTTATGGTTGTTACACCTATCCATAGAGTGAAGAGTTTTCTTGGGTGGATAGAGCAGCATCTAAAATATGTCAATCACCTGGGAACAAAACCTTTTTGACTGGGACCAATTTCATTTTCTCCAAAAGGGGTTTCAACCGGTTCACTAAAATTTTAGAGAAGATCTTATAAACAATATTGCATAAGTTGATAGGATGAAAATCAAACATGGTCAATGGGTCCTCATATTTGGGGACCAAAGCTATGAATGTTTGGTTTAGTTGTTTAAGCAATTTACCAGAGTTAAAAAAATCCCTAGTAGCAAGGGTGTGGTCCAGGGGCTTTATAGGCACCCATACTAGACACAGTAAATTGAACCTCCTCAGAAGAAACCACCCTCAAAATTGAATCATTATCCTCATGGGCTATAGGAGAAGGGAGAGGTTCCAATAGCAAATCAACCAACCCAAGGTCAGGAGCCTCTAAAGGAAGCAAGTAAGCATGCTTAAAGTGATTAGCAGCTAATAGACCAATCTATAAGGGATTAGTAACTTCATTCCCACTCCTGTTGCGTTGGATATAAAGGTTAGAGATAACAAGATTTATGGTTATCAAAATGTATTGAGATCATTTGATTGCATATAAGTTATATTTTAAAATATATATAATATTGTTCTAACAAAAAAAGATATTTTTTGTTCAATTATTAGGGATACCATGATTAAGTTTTGGTTGAATTTTTAAAATGTCAATTCAGGACACTTCTCAATAGACCTATTGATGTGGCAAGTTGTATGATGAGTCACACATCCAAACCTTACTTATAGATAGATAAGAGGTCAATTCATATTTCTAAGAAAATGGAGGTCCTACAATATTATATGCAACCACTACAAGCTTACAAAATTAGCCCACACAGCAATTGGTCCTTCTCCCTATTTTAATTAGGTAAAGGATATTTTGAAATGGTTCCAACTCCTTTACAAAGAAATAAAAAATGGGACAAATATTATAGTTGCAATAAAATTTTAAGGACAAAAAACAACATCAAATGACTAGACAATATAATAACCATACCTAGCAATGTGCATGCCCTTTCCCTAGGCACAAGATTAAGAAATATGTTTCAAAAGACCTTTCTTCATTCTTTCGGTGATGTTCTCAGAAACTGCATTATCAACATCTGCTAAAATAGGAGAGAGGAGGGGAGACTCTCTTCAAGACCTAAATAGTAGGCGATATTAGGGAGAGGAATGTCCAACTAGGGAAGGGAAAGTAATGCATAAACTAGACAAGGATTGTCACAACCAACCATAGAATTGGTTATGGGAACTTAAAAGTAAGAACAACAAGCATCACAAGCAAGGAAGGGACCTCTTTCCCAATAATAGCAAGTGGCTCAAAATCCTCCAAATTAGAAGTATCATTAGCTACATCCATATTTGTATAGATCCATACCCTATATGCTTATTTCTTACATCTATGTATTCACATATTTACATGAATATGTTATCCACTTTTATTTGTCCCCTTTCATGTTCCAAGACAAGTTTGATTTCGCATAGATGACCTTAAAATTGCACAAATGATATCACTATTATAGACTAATCCTTCACAAATATAAAATTTAACAATCAAATGTGTTTGATGCCTATCAAAACTTTTCCCTCTAAGGGATGACCAAAAACAAGTGTTCATAATGTATTATTATTGTTATAATAAGGGATTAAATGCATCAATTTTAAACATAAAGGAATTCGTGTACCATTTGAACTTATATTTCTTTATTTGGCACCATAAAAGGGATCTAGTCCTACATGAAAATTAAATGATCATATGCATTGATAAATAGTGTTTCTTTCAATCATTTGTACACAAATTTATATAAGTTGACTTTTGGAAAACATGTTTCCCAGAAACATGGTATTCCTAACAATGTATTTATAAATACCACTAGTATTTTAGATATCAAGAAGCACAACAGAAGTTAAGGTGAATCAAGTGTTGTGAAGAATACAACTCTATAGATCTCATAGTAAAATTCATAACAATAGGATATATCCATGTTCATATACTTTTCATTGATCCCAAGTTTCGTAGATAGAGTGAAGAGAATATTCTAATTGCAAGGAAAATAATAGATTATCATTAGTAGGTTTAGATCACAAGAAATTAAAAAATTTAGAGCATTAATTTAGGTTATTCTATCTCTAAGTATAAAATTAAGGACCATTATTTCTATGTGCATTCATTTATTTAATTATAAATAATCAAATTATCAATATTAACTTATTATTTAATTAGTCTAAATTAATTTGAAAACCTTTATTAAATAAAGGATATCCAAGAATCCAGTAAGATTTAGAAAAATAGTGATACTTTAATATAGATTGAAGTAAAATTATAAAAAAATATTACATAAATTAAACTAATACATTCTTAACCAAAATCATAAGTCAATAAAAAACTTTAGCAAACCTACAATATAAAAATATATATTATAATTCTTGCATTATCTATCCATTTCCAATCTAATAAAATACAAGTTAATGAGAATGTTTAGGCTAACAAGCCTATGCTATAATAAACCATCTAACTTTAAAAAAATGTCCACATAAATTAGAACAAAGATAGATGGGAACAACGCTTTCATAGAATAAGAAAAAATCCACATGAAAATGGGAATGGGGAGTTTTAACTAGGTTAGGATGGGATGCTTTATAAATAAATTTATTCAACAACAACTTCCAAGAAAAACATGAGAAAGAAGAAATTTTTCTTTTGGAACAGGGGACCATGTGTTTTTTACGAAGACAGATAGTCAAAAAAGCTAAGTAAAATAATAAAATAGCATAGATAATAAAATCAAGGAGAGAAATTAATTGTTTTCGATGATAGAGAAAGGAAACTCGCAGAACACACGATAATCAAAAATCCGTGTGACAGTACAGACGTGTGTACAATGACATTCTGATAAAATAAAAAATAATGTAAGTATAGATTTGATGGCAGGCCTTTAATAATATTTTATTCCTCAGTTTCCACGCTTGGTCCAAAAGTTTTGGACGTATCGACCAACTAATTGGACCTGGCAAATGATAAATCAATCATGAATTATTGCAAGGCAGGAATTATTGCATGGGGGTAAATATTCCATGGATCTATGGTCATTGTAGATGATCTTTAATAGAAAGATTTTTTTATTGAGTTAAAGCTAATAAAATTACATGAAATAAAATTAAGGAGTGTTGTCATGTCATATACATGAATTCAAATAGTTAAAGGTCTTAATTACGCCGAAGGAGTCCCCATGTTTAGGTTTTGCAACGTCTTTTCATGCCCAACGATGCAAATTACCGGATAGCGGGTGAACTACAATGAAACAAATCGCAATGGTTCATAGGGTTTCGTACGTTTTCTTACAAGCTCTGGGTGCAAATTGACTTGCAGGCAATCCAATGCGATGTAATGAATCTCTGTCGTTCATCAGGTTTTCAGCGCTTCCTTTGTCTATCGATGGTCTAAAACTGCAGAGGAGGCAAGCAAGCGATCCGCACCGTTGGGGTCATCGATTGCAGAGGGGGATGCAAGTTGTAGTATATCTCCCGCATGTAAATATCTGAGTCTCCCCCTTGATTTGAAATTCTAAAGTTGGAAAATAGTTAAGGCAACGTATTCTTCCTGATAAAATATCTACTTGGCTTCTTAATATTCTTTCTGTAAGCTCTGCAAATTTCCTCCTGGGCAATGAACTGACAGATGGACACAATTTCTACAGAATCGTGAGGTAAGTCACTTGCCCTTTTTTGGTAAATTTGTCCTTATAGCCTCACACATGCTCTTCATTTGGGAGCTTCCGCATCGTTCTTTCCCTTCACATGTAACACCACATCAATAGCTAGAGGCATCTAGTTGCCCATGAACAACATTACAGTCTTCAGAAACTCGTACCCTAAAAGCCATATATTCAATGCCGACAACTTCAAACAATGCAAATCTTTAGACAACAGAGGAGTGAAAACCGTTATCGCCTCATAGGAGACCAAAAGCTCTACCTATGCCTTTTTTGTTGCCTGGGATGTGTCAGGGTAATTTGATCTGCATCTTTCCTTGTTATTCACTGTTTTTCCCCACGTAAAAAACTAGACAATGTCGAGAATCTATTTGCATACTCAAGAACAGGCAACTAAGCGCAAAAATTCTATAGTGATTTCTAGTGGAGATTCAGGGGCAGACTAAGGCCACGGAGAAAGACACCGAGACTATCATTTGCATTCTTAGGGTGTTTTCCACCGTCACAGTTTCCCAATTCCACACAACTTTTTGACTTTCTATTCTTCAAGGATTATTGTTTTAATCTTCTCTGTTTTTGCCTTTTCCTGTGGCAATTTTGTTGTAGGGCGTTGTGGGCACCACCAAAAAGATTTTCTATGCAAACATCAAAACAGGGAATGTTTCTATTTTCCCGTAGAACAATGGAAATACCACTGCCTCTGCCATTGTGGCTTTCTCCTGGTAAAGTCTTTCTCTTGCCCAATTACATTCATTGTCTTTCTTTGTTCCTTAGAGCCGACCATCTTTTATTGTTACAACCGACCATGGTAAAAGATCGTTTTAGAGTTTGATTGAAGTAGGGTAAAAGCAAAACCAAGCTCTGAAAATGCCCTCTGCTCCATGTTGTCTCTTACCCTTTTTCTCTCCTTCATCTCTAAGTTTTCACCACCATAAATTATTCCCTTTGTAGCAGCCTAGCATATCATCTGTTGCTCTTATCTATTATAAGTTCTGGTTGAACTGTGAAGGTATTAAGCAGAGAAACAATGTCTTCTGATAGGGGGCCTATGATAGTTGGGGTTTTGTCGTTCTTACTGTTGTCTCCAGGACTATTGTTTCAGCTTCCAGGGAATCATAGAACCATAGATATAAGTGGGTTTGGAACCAACGGCAGATCCATTCTGGTAGATATAAGAGGAATTTTCTTTTAAATTTCATATGGTTTGAGATTCCTACTCTTGTTGTCTATGATCCTACCTCCTTGTTTCCTATTTCTTGTGATTGATTGTATGCGCATCTCGAAACCTTGGTGAAGTTTATAAATTTTGTATTTGGATACTTCCCCAACTCCTTGTGTTTGCAATTTATTTCCCAACCTAGAAGCTTGTGCAGGTGCAAAGCATAGTGATGGCCATGGTATGGATCTCTCTTATAGCCTTGAGCTTAATGTATGATAAAGAAAAGTAGATCAACATCCATGTATGTGATTGTTGTGTTGTGTTGCTATATATGGGTTGAATTATGCACCAAATTGAGGTTTTGAATTGCATGCTTGTGTTGAAATCAGGAATGATGACAGATCTAATATTGCACTAGATGCAGGGCTTTTCCTCATGATTTGGTATATATGCAAAGGAAACTTTAGTATTACAAAAAATGTTGAGATCAATCATGGTAGGCTTGGTTAGATATCAATGAATTCAAAACTCCTCACTGATGTATAGTAATGCGCATTCAATGAAAGCCCCTTTGTAGCCAAATTTTGAGCCAAGTATTCTCAAAATTTGTTTTGACTTGTTATTTATTAGTGCAATGAATGTCTGAAAGGATTTAATTTATTAAATGAATGTTTGTGGTATGTTTCTTCTTCAATCTTTTAATCTATTGCATAGTTGAAATTACAAATAATAGAATCATTTGTTAAGGAGATGGTTCTTTACGACCGTTAGAAAGCTACAATTAGACAAGACATACAAGAAATATTTGTATACAACCAAAACTCGGTATCATTGGACTGAATAAGCATGGTCAGACATTACAAAACCCTATTTTTATGCATGCAAATGACCTTGGTATGAATCAATATTTGACTAAACAGTGCACTATAAAATATCTTTAATGCAAAAAAGTAGCCAAAACCTAAGTGTTTTCAATTTTGTAGTGAGTTGAACAATTAGTGTATATCCAGGCAGAGTTTAAAGGACTTATTGACTTGATGAATAGACACGTAGAGTGAAATCCAGAACCTTTTTTAATTGTGTTTTGCTCATTGTATCCTTATGGGCTTGGGAGTTGAAAGTTTGCTTTACCTTGATAAATTGGTATTTTTTGATAGTAAATTATTAGACTATATTTAAGTAGAAAGAAATGAAGTGAGTTTTGGCCCAATTTGAATGAATTAATAATTGAGCTTAAAATGAAAATAAAATTATCCTCTTTTGAGTATATGACTTACTATTTCTTTCTATGATAGTATATGCAGTACTTATTGCCATGTAATGAAATTTATGATTGCATAAATATATACATTTCTTCATAGATCAGTAAATTCCTGACACGTATTTTGTCTAACATAGATCTCTTGGATTTGGGAACATTTACTGCTCCTACACCTAGCTAACTTCAATTAGTTTTTGGAGGTCAAATCTCTGATGCCAATTGCAAATCTTAAATGTTGATTCTATGTGAACTAAATAGAATCAGGTGAATTTGAATTTGAAGTGAGCAGGAATTTTTTCAGAGAATATATCAGGAATTAAAAAATAGAAGAATGAGTAGGGGAGAGGACCCAATAGTTGAGCATGTTTCAATAGTTGCACGATAGTAGTTGTTCATATAATGCCCAAAGTTGTGGTAGTAGTTGTTTATATAATGACCAATAGTTGTGACATGGCCACCCATAATTAAACAAAATGTTTTCCTTTGATCTAAAGAGCAACCAATCATGTGATGCCACATTAGCGCTCAACTACCCATGATGTGAACGCACAAGTATTGGTCAACTACACCTTGAATCTTATAAAAGATAGTTATGAAAAAATAGTTAAGTTTAAAAAATGAAACTATGAAAAAATATTTGAAATAGGATTGTTTTTATATCCATGTTAGATGAATTATATATCATGAACTCTAAATTATGATATACTATCTTTGTGTTTTTGCAAGTTAAGATTTTTTTTAAATCCAGGGGGGAAGAACAGAAGCTGCAGTGGTATAGTGTTAGAGAAGAAAAGTGGAAGAAGAGAAGAGAGTAGAGGTTTTGTAGTGTGTACTAATTTTCTAAATGTAAACCTTTTTGGATATATGGTAATACAAATTTTGTTTTATTCTCTTCCTTTTGGTTCTTTGTCAATGTGTTGTTCCCTGCAAAATCTTAACAGAGCTATAGCTCTGTAGTTCTTTTTTATATCTTTTCCAATAGGAAAAGCATACAACATGGAACAGATTAAACTGGTACTTCACTCTAAATTTAACTATAACAATCAGTTAACTTATGCAGGTTAAGAGCATTGACCAAGTGAGTTCAAGTGAATTTCAAAGCTAGTAACAATTTTCTTGTGAAAAACTATTGCTATTAATTGGAAGGAGAGGCGTTGCAACAATGAAGCAAAGGATTAGCTCAATATCTAGGCATAAACGTATTGAGCAACTATTTTTGTTCAAAATAAAATTAAAAACTAACTATCAAATTGATGAACTAATCACACAGAGTGCAGAATCAAGAACATACCTTTAATCACAAAATGCATGCTAGAACTCCCCTCACGAAAACCTTAAACACTTTCCCTTTCCAAATTGTAGTTACCATATGAAATTTGGTAACAAGTCAAAATTCCTATGGCCATGATATAGTGAAGTTATCCTCTTTTCTGTTAGAAGGAGACAAAATTAAAGATATGGATACCCAATACAAGGTGTTTGGACCGTTCAAAGTGAGTTCTAGCTATGTGTGAAGATTTGAGTGAAAAGGTTTTTCTAAACACTCTTAACCACAAGAATTGTGAGTCCATCAGGAGATTGATAGGATAAGTTTTACAACTATTTTTACCAATTGGCTAACTTTTACACTTAAAGACAAAAATTCCATAGTCCATAATATTAGTAGGATGAGATAGCAAGAGAAGAGAAATGATGGATCATGGAGTGTGATAAGAAATTTTGATGGAGAAAAAAAAATACATGATCAAATCCAGAAATATACAAGGTAACTTTTACACTGTTTACTAAACAAATGAATAGAATCTTCTAGGTTGGACATAAAAAAAAGGATTTGACCTTCTGATATTATCTCGAAATGGATTGGAAACATGACCACGAGGATTTCCAAGTGCTACCATGCAATTTTTCAATAATATTTGGAAACTTTAATGCTTTCTCATGTATTGACAACTTCAACTAAAAGGATTTGTAGTTTACGGCTCTCACTTACTTTTCCCATTTACAAATAAACCAAATTAACACAAAATTAACTAGTATATCTTCGGCATACCCATTGCACTTGAAGGTGTGATTGCCAGTTAATAGTAAATGAGGACTTCCACTGTTTAAATTGTGATCATCTCAGCGATATTTTTTTTCACCTTTTTCACTTTTTGTAATCTGAGAATTATAAATTTTAAAAAGACAAAGTAAATTTGGTAAGGTCTATCATCTAAAAACAATTGAAGAAAACAATGAAATATCATCTTTACAATAATTTGAAAATCTTGGTTTTTGAAAGAATTTTAATGAGAAGACAATAAAAAGATCCCCTACAATGTAAAATATTAACAACTACCTAGCATATATATATATTATTATTTAATTGAGGCACTTATTCACTTTTGTATGAAAAATTAATTAAAAAATAGGCACCTCAAGAAGGATATCTCTTGGTGTATTTTATATATATTATTAAATAATAATATATAAATGCTAGTAGATGATTCATGAATAACCATACTAAATAGTTGGTTGTATAATGCTTCAATCAACATGCAAAAATCAATATGCTCATAATCTTTAATATAAAAAATAAATTCATTTAAGATTATAAAAAGTAAATTCTATTTAAAATTTTATTTCAAACATTTTAGTATTAAATATATTAACAATTTAAAAAATAAATTAAATTTACTAATTTTAGTATATAAAAAAAGAAAAATAAACATCATTGTATTAGTATTTAAATTTTATTAAATAAGAAAAAAAAAATAGAGTTTTAAGAAACCTAATTTTATTTTTGAACACTCACTCATCTCAATTCATTATTTATTAGATCATTTTACTAGCATAGATAAAAAATCAACATTCCAAAATTAATATGCTCATAATTTTTAATATAAAAAAAAATCTATTAAATTCATTTAAGACTAGATAAAAAGTAAATTCTATTTAAAATTTTATTTCAAATATTTTAATATTAAATATGTAAATATTATATATTAAATATATTAACAATTTAAAAAATTAAATTAAACTTATTAATTTTAGTATACTAAAAAAAAGAAAAATAAAACATCAATGTATTAATATTTAAATTTTATTAAATAAGAAAAAGCAAAATAAAAATAAAAACAGAGCTTTAAGAAACCTAATTTTATTTTTTAACACTCACTCATCTCATATCATTCTAATGATATAGATAAAAAATCAACATGCAAAAATTAATATGCTCATAATTTTTAATATAAAAAATAAATTCTACTAAATTCATTGAAGACTATAAAATGTAAATTCTATTTAAAATTTTAATTCAATTATTTTATTATTAAATATGAAAATATTATATATATTAAATATATTAAAAATTTAAAACATTACATTAAATTTATTAATTTTAATATATAATGTTATTAATTTTAAAAATTCAAAATAAAGCTCTAGGAGCAAACTTGGTGTGGAAAATCTACATCAAACCTGAAACTAAATGGTGTAAATTAATGAGATATAAATACTTAGATTCTCTTTGTAGAGAAAGGATCTTCACTCAAAAACAGTTTCCATGGGTTCTAAAATTTGGAATTTTATCTCTTCTTGCAGATCAGTTCTTTTACCTCACCTTTCTTGGGTGATTAACAGTGAGGATTAAGCCCTTTTTCTGGGATGATGCCTAGAATGGACATAAGCCCCTTCGTCAACTAAATTGAATCAGAATTAAAATATAAATGGGGTCATAAAGTAAGAGATTATATTGATTTTGATCCATCTAATCCTTTTGTTTGTAAATGGAAAGACTTTAGTTTTCTTCAAGTGGGCCATCTCATGCTAAAACTTCGCTAAAATCAAAATTAGACAAGAGACAAGTCTACCTTTCAAATAAATAGGATGAAATAATTTGGATTAAGTCTAAATCAGGACAATATAATTTCAAAGATGGTTATACCTCTCTTGTTAATGCTAATCATAGAATATATATATTCCTATGAAGCTTTGTTGGGGTCCTCATATTCTTCCAAAGGTTGGGGCATTTGCTTGGTTAGCAATTAAAGACAAAATTTGAACTGGAATGAGATTAGACATATTGGGCATTACTAATCTTTTTCCCAATGTATTGTGTGGGAAATTCTTTGAATCTACAAATCATCTTCTTTTGAATTGTGAATTTGCTCAAAATTTTTGGTACTGGCTTCTTAGTAATCTTGGATGGTCAAGTCCTCTGCATAATTCGTTGTATCTTCACTTTCTTTCTTGGCCATCTTTGTCTCCCTTTTCGGTTCTCTCCTCTATTTGGGATATATTAGTCCTTCCATTTTAATATGGAATATCCGGTTGGAAAGAAATAATAGCATATTCAGAAAGAAATCTTCTTCTTTATCCCATTTCATTCAAAAAATTGAGATCTCAATTTCGGAGGTAACTAACTCTTCCACTTTCAAAAAATCTCATGCAAACAGTTGCTTTTCTGAATGGGATTCATTTATTTTGAAAAGGTGGCATCTCCTAAGGCAGGCTTTGTTTATCACAGGTCTTGTATTTCCAAAAGATACACTTCTTCTTGGTCTCCTCCTCCTCCTGGCTTCATCAAACTAAATTTTGATGGAGCCTAACTCGGGGAAATCAAGCATCGTTGTTGTATTAAGAGATTGGAATGGGAATAAATTATAAAAGCAGTTTGTGAACAAATTCAGGATGGCACCAATAATGTGGTTGAGTTTAGAGTGGTAAGTCGTAGCCTTAAACTTGTCAAAAATCTTTCAATATCCCATCTCTGTATTGAAGATGATTCAATGTTAACAATTTCAGCCTTAAAAAATCAAGGTACTCCTTCATGGCATCTTAATTACATTTTGGAGTTCATTCTCACACAACTTGAAGATTTCCCTAGTTATATTATTACTCACTATTATAGGGAATCAAATGGTGTTACAAATTTTTTGGCCAATAAAGCCTTGGATGCAAATATTTCTGATCACGAATTCTCACCAGAGGAACGTAATATAATTTTTAAGAACTTTCATCTTTGATATATTTTCAAAAAGGGATCATTGATTCAGCCTTTGGTGCTAATAGTATTATTTGTTTGAAGGGGTATTCATAATTACTAGGTGATGGGGAATTATTTTACCCCCAAGCTATCGTATTTGAACTTGTTTACATTAATTGCCACCTATTATGTTATACTGGCTACTTCTTGTGGCAATTTTTGAATTTCTTTGCAAAGGAATTTATTGGGACTTAACCTCTCACATGATGGTAAACAGGATTTAAGGGAGTTAATGGACTTGTCAGAGTTTTATTGTAAATCAATTCTATCTGCATCTTCTGCCTATGAGCACATGTGATCTTTTTCCATTTCCAAGATTGTTCTAGATACGTGTATTGTTCTCACGTTTCACCCTGCAATCTTTTTCCTTTTGATCAGACATTCTCTTGGCATAAGTCAGTTTTATGGGATCACCATTAATGGTTTATTGCATTGTTGGCTTCATTTGCATTGGCGGTGGCTCAGAATACACGGGCTAAATTTGGTAATGTGCTTCTTTGCTCCCTTCGGTGTCTGACCACAAGAGTTCACTCTTGTGATTGGCCATTGGAGGAAGCTATTCCATGAAATAGCGAATGTTGTTTGTTTTGGAGACTATGCCATTCCTCTAGTTTCCCAAGAATTAACACTTGGCAATGCTGCATTATTTGTTGGTATTGAATTTATTTGGCTTATTAATTGCCATGAATTCAAGCAAGTTTAAGAATTTAATCTGTCTTTGGTGGTTTACATTCTTTGCCTTCATTCTATCTGCCGACTTCTGGATGTTTCTTGCTTCTTTGGCTTGGGTCTGCAAATGGACAACCTCTTAAGAGTGCTTGTCCCTCCCTGCGTCCACGAAATTAGATTTGATTTTGCATGCTCTAAGGAAAAGCTCAGGAGGGCATTCTCCTTTGAATGCAAACAAGTGTTTGATGTAATTCAAATTGTATTGGGATTCGACTGGTTTGATATGCACACAATGGTATTGCCATACGAAATGGCTTCTCAGTTCGTTTCCAACTTGATGGATATTTTGGGTGACATTGAGACGGTCAAGTTTTTGGCAGGTACCTATCTTTTGCCACATGTTTTCCCACTCTCTACTCAACAACCAGCACTAGAAAGGTGTGATATTCTACAAGGCTCAAGCTTGGTTGGTGGTATTATAAGTAGGCAGCATCTTCTCACTGATTATTGTCTTTCTAAGTTGCTTTCTGCAATGGCTTATGGTTTACTCAATGAAAGCAATAGCGAATTCAAGGTCCGTCTCAGACTTTTATCTCAACAATATGGCAATTATGTTAGTGATCCAATCTATATGATGTATAAAGCAATTCGACTTCTTATTCAGCATGCCATTGTTGAACCTGATGATGAACCCCATTTTCCCCCACCTTCTAACATTGCTTCTTCAGAGGGAAGCACATCTTGAGGGTTTCTTGCCTAATCTTCCATTTTGAAATTTTGGTCACACTTTCGTTGAATTTTTTGTTTTTTGGGAGAAAGCGAACATTTCTTTGGTACTTTTTTGCAGGATTATCAGGTCTTCGAGTTGAAAGCTCTTCATTCTTCAGGACTTCTCATTCTCTTCTTTTTGGATTCAGATATCCAGCTGATCTCGTCTTCTTCAAAAGCTTATTATGTTGTATCTTCACATCTCTCACCAGGATTTTGTCTTGGTCTCTTGGATATATGTCTTGTCGTTTCTTCATGCTTCAGCCTTAGTAGCTTGATTTTGTAATTTCCAAAATTACAATTTTGTTATCTTTGGCAACTCATCTTTATGTAAAACTTTATATTTTAATAAAATTTGTGGCTTAACCACCTTTATCTAAAAAAAAAATTAAACATCAATATATTAATAATTGAATTTTATTAAAAAGATAAAAACAGACCTTAGAAAACCTAATTTTATTTTTTAAACATTCACTATCTCAATTCATTGTTATTAGATCATTATAATGCATAGATAAAAAATCAACATGAAAAATTAATATGCTCATAATTTTTAATATAAAAAAATAAATTCTATTTAAAACATTAATGTGTTTTTTTTTTCTTAAAACAACGAATGAACCCAGAAAAGCACACAAGACAACTCTCTGTTTTTCAAACTTAACATAACAGCTATGTTACCAGAAACGTGACGGGAGAGCGCCGTTTCGCGTCATGACGGCCGAAACGCGTTTCCCGTCACGAACGGCCGTTTCCAAGCCATTTCCAAGGTTGCGGAGGGGATTTTGAAAACAAAACAGTCGCCGGTCTTTTTATTTATTTCCCTACCAGATCAACGGAAATCTTTAGTATACAGCCAATTAAAGATAATAATTACATTGCAGATCAACGGAAATCTTCAATATACAGCCAGTTAAAGATAATTATTACATGCAGATCCACTGAACTCTGCAGATATCCGTCAGTTGAGTAGTAAAAAACAATAAACTAGTACAGTTAAACATTAGTTTTAGTTATGTGCTGAAATAATAAATTATTAGTTGGGCGATCAACTCACTTTACCATTCAAACTTTGATTTTATTTTTTTTAACGATCAATATTTTTAATATATAATTGAAGTTATTTTATATATATATATATTCCGTTTCTTATACGCAACTTCTAAATATCCCGTTTCCCGTCACGTTGCCGTTGCCGTTGCGGTTTCCGTTTCTCGTTTCTGGTAACTTAACATAACAGCAGATATTATACAATGCTTCCTTCATCTATACGGTGGAGAGAGAGGCCATACCCATGACAGCAACCTGCAGTCAATCATTAAAATTGTCCTCTATTTTTGTAGAGAAATTAAAGGCATTTACAAAATGGTAGATGCAGAGGTATGGGCTGCCAACAGGTTCATAATAATACAGCATAACAGAGACTGGAGGACAACACTGACACAGACAAAGTCATCACAAATTAATGATATAGAATGCCTTGTTTGTAGTGCTGGAGGATGAACAGGGAAGAGTAATTAAAATGGTAGTAAGAAGCGTTGTAGAGTTTGATTGGTCACTGGCAAAGCAAACCTTACTTCCTGTTCCCAAATCATTTCTAACGTTTTTTCCTTATTGATCCATTAAAGTTGGATACACATCATCAATATTTTCCCCTTAATTTGATATATTGATTCAAGTTTCATCCTCTGTGAGCATCAGAATTGTTTGAAATTTTAACTTCTCCCTACCATAATGCATTAATATGTAAGTGTTATTTTAAGCAAGATCTAAATATAGGTTATTGCATGTAATAATTTTGTAACAGCTCTGTAGATGTAAATGAATTCCATATTTGAAGATTCTCTATAACTGGAAATACCTCTATATATTGAGCACCATGTATCGGTTTCTTAATAATTTTGTTTTGTACATTTATGCTCCTCCAAAAAGTGGTATCAGAGCGCCAGAAGATCATGGGAACGAAGAGAGCCTGGTTATTTAATGCAGACCAAGGGAAGGAATCTTACCAGATTGTATCGCAAGGCTGCCAAATTTCAATTTCAGAGTACAAATAAAGAAAAACAATCAATCTACAACTTATCCAATGATTTGTATTCAAATCAATTCAATTTGTATTCAAAAACTAAATAGACCAGTGATTCATGACACAATAAAAATCAGAATGAATCTTCTATTTCAAGGTGGATTCACCAGTACAGTAGTTATCCTTGTCCATATATTGTCCTCTTCTTATATCCCCTATGGATCTGGTTTTTCTATCCAAGATTTCTTCTCTGTTTTGATTCAACTCTAATTCCACTCTGTCTGGTTATCTATTTCCCATACCACTCTCTGCTCTTTCTTCAGCAATTCCACAGCACTGCCTTCCTTTACACAGTTACTCTCTCTAATCCTCTGTATCTCCTTTACTATGATCTCCTTTTCACATTCTCGGTTGGAGCAGCGGACCCCCCTCTGTTTTCCTCTCCCAGATTTAAACAAAATGATATGGCCCTTTATTTCACCACTCCTGTGGAAGATTAAGAGACATTCCCTTCGAACTAACAATAATGTAATTCTACAAACTTTGTTGTCATTCCCTACAGCGGCCTGGCAGTTTCATGGGGCAATCAAGAGCTTTGGTTTTTTTGTTTTTATTGTCTTCAATACAATTTTAAAAGATTTTATGGAATTCGATCCCCTCTTAATCATTGTAGAGATAATACATCCTGTGCATAACATAATAAACATTGAAGTCATGTTTCAACTGAGACATCAATTGCGCCCCTTCTCAAAGCACCACCCACGCGAACCTCCTATCTATGGTATACACAATGTACAAGTCTCAACCAACAGTCTAATCCTCTGGCGCCAAGGATCACAGAGGCGTAACAATACAACTCACATCATTGGATAATGGCACTCCTGTGTGCCTCAAACACATGAGGAATCATTTACAAGAACCGCGTATCCAATGGCAATAATAAACATTGTTCTAAAATTACAGACTGGAGATCATGTTCAAATATATAGTGACTGACACAAATATAGAACGGCTCTGTCCAAATAATAATGTTGCGTTGCAAGAAGAAAAGCCACCATACTCATTCTTCCTTACTGGGTATGCTTACCAACCAACTGAAAACAAAACGCAACAAATCATGACCTCAACACAAGAACGCTACTCTAACAAATCACGAGATAACTCAGAAAGATTCAACGACCTCATAATACATTTTCACAATCAAACGGTTGCCATGAAAATCACCTTTTTCAATCAAACAGTTCCCATGAAAATCAAACTGCATAATGGAAACGTGAATGAGTTTGACTATGCTCACAACGAGATGCCTCTACTCACAGCAAAATGTCCGTCGCTCTTGAAATACAGATTAGTTTGAGTACCGCCATCTGCATTAAATTTGAGAGCAACTTGAACATAGTTCTTAATAATCTTGTAATGAATACGTCATCAACAAATGGTTTCAATACCTCCATCTCTAGGAAAACTCCATAAAGAGCGTATGGTCTCCTCTAATGTTGAGGAGACACAATTGTGAAGGAATGTTTTAGGTGTTCACGAGAAGTAAATGCTAGTATTCGCTAAGAGTGTGGAAATGCCAAAGGCGGTAGAGCTTGGTTGTCCAAGTGCTTCATGTGCTATGAGAATTATTCCTTCATCAAATTACAAGATATTCTCACAAATATGTCAAATGAAGCCCTTTAATATCCTCTTTGTTATTCTTCTAGATCAACAACTACCTCAACATTTTTGTATGATGTATAGTCTAGTTCAATGTTAGACAATTTAATTTATGTTAAGGACTACAAAACATGCTTACAAATGCAATTTGCTCTCACAAATATGTGAGAATGAAGCCCTTTAATGTCCTCTTTGTTTTTCTTCTAGATCAACAACTAACATTTTTGTATGATGTATAATCTAGTTCAATGTTAGACAATTTAACTTATGTTAAGGACTACAAAATATGCTTACAAATGCAATTTGCAAGATTTGTAAACCTTATACCTTGAACAAACAATTTGTCGAAATGAACAAAAAAGATGTCTACCACTACATAAATTGACCATCATTTTGAAACACCCACAATTCTTTCATTTCAAATTATGCATATTGATTCCTAGCAAATAAATAGAGAACAAAAAGAAATTAATAAATCAAATATAGTTAAAAAATGAATGTGGATGTGCTTCACGATTACCTTGTGGAAATAATACATGCTAATTGAGTGGCCCAAAGATTCCTCATATTTTCTAGTAATAACACTACCATCCAAATCAATAATAACAGGTAAAAATTTACAAGCAATCAGAATAAAAGTTAAAATATAATACTCAAATAGATTGTCAAATAATAATTTAAAAATATATCTTTACCTAAAAAAATATTAAGAAATATAATTACAATAACTAATTTATTTTTTCCCCTATCATATCTTGGTTTGCTGCAATCGCAGCATTTTCTACAGCTATTCAGATCGTTGCTTTGATTCTATGTATGTAATTTGTTTGCTTGTTTCAATATTAATTTTTTTTACAAAAAAAAAAAAACAAACAAACAAATTAAGCAAGTATTAATAAGGTGGGAGCTGGCCTTATAAATTTTAAAAGAAAATTGCAAGCTTGTTATAATTACTAAACTTTCATGTGAAATGATAATCTTGGACCCGCTTCCACACCAGCTTACATAATACCAATGGCCCAATGTTTTAATGAAAGTACTTTTGGCATTTCCCGCTATCTAGGGGAGATGACCCAGTAGTTGAGCATGTTTCAATAGTTGTGATAGTAGTTGTTTATATAATGCCCAATAGTTGTGACTTGACTACCCATAATTAAACAAAATGTATTCCTTTGATCTAAAAAGCAACCAATCATGTGATGCCACATCAACACTCAACTACCCCTGATGTGAATGCACAAATATTGGTCTCACTTTTTTTTGGACCTTCTTGGACACCTTGACAAAAAGCATGTTGATGTGGCATCATATTTGATGATGTGGCACTAAAACAAAAGTTATAAGTAGGGGACTTGCCAAGTAAGCTGCTGTAAAAAATTGGGAGTGATTTGAAATTTCCATGTCGCATTTTGAGAAGCGTGAAGTTAGGGTGCACAACTACTGGGTCCTCTCCCCTATTGATTTTGTGCTCGAGATCGAGTGGCTCTGAGAGATTTTGGATCAATTGTGGGCTCACTACCACGTCAATTAGTACGACACCATTGGCACAACAAATATCTACTGATAGCTCTACTATTTTTTGGAGTTGTGCCATTTGTTGCATGGGAAATGAGATGGAGATATGGATGGTTCTAAAAGAGTGATATTGTTGTTTTTAGATGGCTGCACCAAGCTTGAATGGAGTGTTGAGTTTGGCCACAGCTCGCTAAATTTATTCAGGGTGTAGCACCTCGTAAGAGGCACCAAACAAAACCTTTCTCAACTTGAATTTGGCTTTGAGAGTTATTCAATGATTCCTTCCAAGAGATGATGTGCCATGGTGGAGGCTCTTGTACAATATTTATTGCTTGCATCAAGTTTAAATGTTGTGTTGGGGCTAGAAGATGATGCACATTGCACATCATCTCCATCATGGTTGTGTTGGAGTACGGAAAACACTAAGAGGGGGGTGAATCAGTGTTTTAATAACCAAATTCAATTCAATTATTTTTCAAAACACATAACTTCTTTGTAACCATGGAATGTTCCATTTCAAGAATGTATTCAAATGTGATAGCCAAAATCAAATCCTTAAACCACATGAAAAACTCAAATGTTACAAAGTACATAAAGGAAGTTGCAAGACTAAGTTGCACGAATCATGATAACCACATAGATCACAAAAGAACCATAACACAGTATTTTTATGAGTGGAAAACCCTCATAGGGATAAAAGAACCACTTGGGAAAATTGTCTCACTGGCTTAATAAAATCCCACTGATTACAGAGTCTCACTAGCTACTTTTGTGCCTCACCGGAAAAGGAACCTCACTGGTTACAAGTATGCCTCACTAGCAAAGGAACCTCATTGGTTACAAGAATTCCTAACTGGAAAATACAACTGCCTCACTAGCAAATCTCTATGATCTTACTAGCTAATCTCCATGGATGAAGAAACACTATTTTAGGGGGTTACCCTATTACAATACAATCCACTACTCAAATGGTTTATCTCTACAACTGCATTTCTACAAAAACCATCCTCCCTATTTTGCATATATGTCGAGCAATTATTTCCACCCCCTTACAAATCTTCATATCATTGTCTCGCTTAATTCGTTGTGTTATGCAACCCGACCATGGGCACATCTATTTGTTTATCTACAAAGACTCGCCAAATGGCATTCAAGGGAAAAATCATAGAGGCTAGACTAAAGAAGGTTTTCAAGACCAAATCCTTGATTATGTTACATGTCATCAAGATGGTGTTGGGTGACCAATATGTGAGTACTTCTCACAGATATAATGTTAATTTTGATGTGGCTTCCATTTTTTCATCAAGATGGTGTTGGGTGACCAATATGTAAGTACTTCTCATAGATATAATGTTAATTTTGATGTGGCTTCCATGTTTTCATCAAGATGGTGTTGGGTGACCAATATGTAAGTACATTTCACAAATATAATGTTAGTTTTGATGTGGCTTCCATGTTTTCATCAAGATGGTGTTGGGTGACCAATATGTAAGTACTTCTCATGGATATAATGTTAATTTTGATGTGTCTTCCATGTTTTGTGTTGTGTTGCTTGAATGTAGGGAGAAAATGGAGTGTGTGAAAATTCTAATGGGTAAGCTAGTAAAGACAAAATGGTGTGGAGATATGAAGAGTTGCTTGGACAGTGCAATGTCTAGTCTCAGCCTACATTCGAACAGATTATTTTGGCCTCTTAACAATTTTTTGCCAAGGACTGTGGAGCCCATTTATAATTCATGCAATAGGATCTAATGGTAATTCATGGCGCTCTAAGGCAAAGATGGGCATCAATTTCTTAAAGACAGGTGCAAGAATCACCCACTCTGGAGATACAGACTGGTCCTTTGTTTGGAACACAAACTCAAATGAAGATCACGTAGTAATGGCTAGCTGAAACTTCTTTAGAAATGGTATTATGTTCGATAATGGTTAATGGGCATTTTGTTGTATTATCACCCGATAGATATCTAGTCAAACAGTTGGTTAAATAGGTTCTTCATGTCGTATGGGCTTTGCTATCTCAAGCCCAATTTTGTAACAATCACACTATTACAAACCTATTATGAAGATCTCGAAGCCCTGTTGGACAAATATGTATTTTTTCTAAAGCAATATATATATATATGGGTGTGGCCCCACACCCCCACTTTTATGAATCAAAAAATACATATTTCAAAAGTTCTAATTATATAATTAACTATGTATAAATTATATTTATTATTTATATATGTTATAAATAAATGAAAGCTAAAAATTTAAGTTTAAAAAGTTTAAAATAAAAATAAAAAATTAAGTTCTAATTTTTTTACATAAAGAATATAATAAAATATTTTTTCAAATAAATCCTCCAAAATGATTTGACCTTTTTAATAAAGTCAAAGAAATCATTATTAGTGCTTATTACATCGAAAATCATCTAGTTGCTTGTGAAGGAAAAAAAGACAAGTAAAAAATAAAACAACAAAAAAAGTGAAAATTATTTGAAAATTCCAAACATCGCAATCATCTTGCACGTCTCTCCATAAATGTGGATCATCGATCTACGTTGTCATCTAATTCAATTCATATAAGGGTTGCCTTCAACGTAATTAACATTTTAAAAATGAACAAGGACAATAAAAAGATATAAACTGAAACATTGGTTGCATTAAGGAAGACAATGAATCTCGACTTTAAAACTTGATTCAATTGAAAAATTTGTATGTTTACAATGTATAGCCATGCCAATTCCTACTTAGTTTTTGGCACATTTTAAGATATTGTTTTAAGGAAAATACATGTCAAAAATGGCACAATCTTGTGTGAAGTTCAAATCATTCCCCAATCCCCCTTTACACACATTCTTGTGCATGTGACTTTATATCATTTGTTTCTACACATATTCCTATACACCTAACATTTATTATATCCCCTATGCCTAGACATTCACTCTTGACATAGATCCTACTACCCTATCATGTCTCCCCCACAAGCACATATCAATCTTACACCTATGGATCTAGCCTTAAATGTTCAAATTTTCAAATTTCCACCCATTTTCTTCTCACCATGATCTGGTTTAGTACATGCTTTGCAACATTATTGCTACGCACTAGTATTTAAAGACATTAATTCACATCCTAAAATCATCAAGCATTCATCAAACAACCATTCACATATAAGAGAAAAAAAATCTCTTTAATTGGTGCATTAAAAAGAACATTTTTTACTTCAAAATCATCTAGAGATTTGCACACTTGCTACCCACACCTCTAACACAAGGATAAAGCTAATCTTTCCAAGGACCTAAAAGAAATTTCCCCATAGTAATCTGATGGCCTCTTTAAAGTATAAAATGGATAAAGTATTAATACTAGCATATATATATTATTTATTAATAATATATATAAAATCACTAAGAGATATCCTTCTCGAGGCGTCTATTGCACTTTTATGTGACTAATTGATTGAAAAAATAGACACCTCATCTCTCGGTGTTTTTATATATATTAAATTAATAAATAATATATATATTTGCTAGTAGCATTCGCAATGCAACATGGAAGACAAAATAATTAGGGTTAGGGTTACAGTTAGGGTTAGGAATTTAAGGTTAAGGTTGGGGTTCAAGATTGTGATTGGTGATAGGGTTATGGTTAGGGTTAGGGTTAGGATTAGAGATAAAATTGGGATTAAGGTTACGGTTATGGTTAAGGTTAGGGTAAGGTTAGGGTTAGGAATAGGGTTGCGTTTAGAGATAGAATTAGGGTTAGGGAAAGGGTTAGAGATAAAATTAGGGTTAATAGTAAGGTTATGGTTAATGTTAGGGTTAGGGTTAGTGTTAGGGTTTGGATTATGATTAACATTAGGGTTAGGTTTAGGGATAGAATAAGGATTAGGGTTAGGTTTAGGGTTAGGGTTAGGTTTAGGGTTAGGATTAGAGTTATGGCTGGGATAAGGTTATGGTTAAGGTTAGGGTTAGGGTTAGGGATAGGGTTAGTGTTAGGATTAGGGTTAAAGTTAAGTTTAGGTTTAGAGATAGAAATAGGGCTAGGGTTAGGGTTAGAATTAGACTTTGAGTTTAGTGTTATGGTTAGAATTAGAGATAGAATACATGTGATGGTTAGGGATAGGGTTTGAGTTAGAGTTAGGGTTATGGATAAGGTTAGAGTTAGGGTTAGAATTATAGATAAAATATGGATTAGGGTTAGGATTTGGATAAGGGTTGGGGTTTAGATCAAGGTAAGGGTTAGGGTTTGAATTAGAGTTAGGGTTGGGGACGGGGTTAGGGTTAGGGTTAAGGTTAAATATAAAATGTGGGTTTTGGTTAGGGTTATGGTTAAGGGTAGTGTTAATGTTAGAGATATAATTAGCATTATATTATTATTAGAGATAGAATTAGGGTTAGCGATAGGATTATGGTTAAGAATAAAGTTAGGGTTAGTGTTAAGGGTAAGGTTAGGGTTAGGGTTAGCGTTAGGGCTAGGATAAATGTTAAAGATACAATTAGGATTAGGGTTAGGGTTAAAGTTAGGATTAGGGTTAAGGTTAGGATTAGGATGAAGATTACGGTTAGAATTAGGACTAGGGTTAGGGTTACAAATATAATTAGGGTTGGGATTGGGATTAGGGTTAGAATTAAAATTAGTGTTATTTTTAGAATTAGGTTTAGGTTTATATTTAGGTTTAGGGTTAAGGTCAAGGTTACAATTAGAATTAATGTTAGTTTTTGAATATGGGTTAGGGTTAGGGTTAGGGTTAGAAATAGATTTAGAGTTAGGGTCAGGGTTAGAAATAGTGTTAGTGTTGGGGTTAGGGTTAGTAATAGAAGGATTAGGGTTACATATAAAACTAGTGTTAATTTTAGAATTAGGGTTAAGAGTAGAGTTAAGATTAGAGTTATGGTTAGGGTTAGAGCTATAGTTAGAATATGTGTTAGTTTAAGGGTTGAGGTTAGGGTTAGGGTTAGAGTTACAATTAGTGTTACAATTAGCTTTACTTTAGAGTAGTGTTGGGTTAGAAATAGTGATATTGTTAGAATGACTACAATTCATGTTGAATTATAACCCTAACCTAATTGAACCATAATCTTGACCCTAATTAAACCTTAAACATAATACTATTTGTATCACAAACATAACCCTAACCATAATTGAAACTTAACCCTAACCTTAACCCTTACCATAAATAAACTATAACCCTAATTGAAACGTAACCCTAATCTTTATCGTTAACCTAATTAAACTCTAAACTTAATGAAACCCTAAGTATAATTTAGTGGGGTTGGTCTTGCTTCCCACCCACCCACCCAATTGGCACGTTCATTTGGGGTGGGAGGCCCCTTGAATTCCCCCACACCCGACAACCGACCGCAGCCACTATGGTATCACAATCGATAGAGTAGAAAATCAGCACTTCATATCGAGGGGGCCTACTCTATAATGGGCCCCCCACTATAATATAGAAAGGGTGGATAATTTGTATAGGGGCCCCGCTCGCTCCCTACTATCTATAAGGCCTTTTCTATAGTGGGGGGTGGATAGGTCACCCTAGGGGGTGCCTAAAGTAAAGGTCATCATTCCATTTTCCCATGAAGTGTAATTGAAACCCATTCACTCATCGCTTACTACTTAACGCTCCCGTTAGTCTGTTTCTGCGAGAAAGGGTGCCCTTCCCCGGCCTAGTGAGCCTATGGTTACCATCCCTATTGTTGGAGTTTTCCTTGAAACTCCTCGATGCTCAGCCTGCAATGTCTGATTGCGATGATGGGGTGGTGAATCTATCGGCACCACACACAGCAGTGGCATAGCCCCTATTCAAACTATTTAAACTATCCACGTATCCAAACTCTCTATAGTGGGGAGGGGGCGCTCGACCTATGGGAGAGGACCCCAGGGGCCTAGAGTCCAACCCCTACTATTATAGCTAGGAGGATGAGGGTTGACGACACTCCCCCGCCCCTCTCCTAAGAAAATACTTGGAGGGTGAGGGAGAGGCACTCGATAGACTGAGGGCCCCCCACGAGTGCAATCGATCAATAGGGATAGGAGAGTGGAACTCATCACTACCTCATAAGGGCGTTGAGACCATAGCATGTCACACATCTCTATATATGATGTCGAAGCTACTACAAATCAAACCCTAATTCAGCTTGAACCCTAACCTTGATTGAATCCTAATTGAACCCTAACCCTAATGTTACCATAATTGTAACCCTAATTGAACCTAAACCTTAACCCTAACCCTAATTGAACTATAATTGATCGCTAACCCTAATCGTAATCATAGTTCTAACAATAACCCTAATTTTAATGGTAACCCTAATTCTAAGTATAAGCCTAATTGAACCCTAATTTCAAACCTGACCCTAACCCTAAATTTAATTGAACCCTAACTTTATCCTTTATTAAACCCTTTAACCAAAATTGAATGTTAAACCTAACCTTAACCCTAAGTAAACCTTAACCTTAACCTAACAATAATTGAAACCTAACCCTAACTTGAAGATTTATCTTACAATCCTAACTAAACCCTAACCCTAACCCTAATTGAACCCTATTCTTAATTGTATCCCTAATAAAACCTTAATCCTAATTAAACCCTAACCCTAACCTAATTCAACTCTTATTCTAACCATAACTCAACACTAATTGAACTCTAATCCTAACTGTAGCTATAATTGAACCCTAACCCTAATTGAATGCTAATTGAACCCTAATCCTAATTAAGTCCTAACATTAATTGAGCCCTAACCCGAATTGTATCATAACCCTAGATAACTATAATTGAACCCTAACCCTAAAATAAATAATAATCCTTAACTTAATTGAACCCTAACTCCAACCCTAATCATAACTTAACCCGAACCCTAATTAAACCCTTATTGAATGAACCTTAATGAAGTTAGTGAATGAACCATAATTGAACCCTAACCCTAACCTAACCTTAATTATAATCCTAATTGAACCTGAACCCTAACCCTATTTGAATCATAATTGAGCCCTAACCCTAAGGGTTAATCATACTTCTAACACTAACCCTAATTCTAATGGTAACCCTTTAATTCTAACTATAAGCCTAATTAAACTCCAATTCCAAACCTAACCCTAACCCTAAATTAAATTGAACCATAACTTTAACCCTTATTAAACCCTAACCAAATTTGAATGCTAACCCTAACCATATCCCTAAATGAGCCTTAATCCTAATCTAAGGTCCTTAGTGCAACCTAACTGTAACCCTAACACTAACCTAAAGGTTTATCTTACAACCCTAATTAAACCCTAATCGTAAATGAACCCTATCCCTAACCCTACCCCTAATGAAACTGTAATCTTAATTAAACCATAACTCTAACCCAATTGAACTCTTGTTGTAACCCTGACTCACACTAATCAAACCTTAACCCTAACCTGATTGAACTCTTATTGTAACCCTAACTCTAACACTAATTGAACTGTAATCCTAACCCTAGGTCTAATTGAACCCTAACCCTAATTGTATGAAAACCCTAGAGAACTCTAATTAAACTCTAACCCTAAAACAAACAATAATCCTTACCTTAATTGAACCATAACTCCAACCCTAACCCTAATTTAATACTAACCTTAACCCTAACCTTAATTAAACCCTTATTGAATTGTAACCTTAATTGATCCCTAACCCGAATTGAATACTAATTGAACCCTAACCCTAAGTGAATAGTAACCTTAATTAAACTCTAACCATAACCTTAATTAAACCCTAACCATAATTTAATTCTAACCCTAATTTTATTTGAACTATAACCTTAACAGCTATTAAATCCTAACCCAATTTGAATCACAGCCTTAACCCTAAAATTAATTGTAAACTTAATTGAAACATAACCCTAATTTAACCCTAAACCTAACTTGAAGATTATCTTATAACCCTAACCCCAAATGAACCCTAGCCTTAACCCTAATCCTAATTTAAGCCTAACCCTAACCCTAACCCTAATTGAACTATAATTATAATTATACCCTAACCCTAACCTAATTGAACCCTACTTCAAACCCTAATTGTAAATCTAATTGAACATTAATTTTAACCCTAAATCTAATTAAACTAGAGAATGCTAATTGAATGTTAATTGCATGCTAATTAAGCCCTAACCCTAATTACATTATAACCCTAATTTAGCAATAATTGTAATTGTATCATAACTCTAATTGAATCAAAACTCTACTTGAACCCTAACCCTAACACTAATACTATCCCTTAGCCTAATTTAACCCTACCCCCAACCCTAACCTTAACCCTTACCCTAATTAAATCTTAAGCCTAATTGAATCTTGATTGAACCTTAACCCTAATTGTCCCATAACCAGGTAACTCTAATTGAACTCTAGCCCTAACTTTGAATGATAGTGCTTCCCTCACAGGTGAGGAGATTGCTTTCTATCCATTTCTTTTTTATTCAAATTTTCTTATTTCTTTCTTGGTATTATTTTTATGGTCTTATTACATCCTTCACTTCAATTGAATTTAAAGTCTAACTATTGTGAACCAAATATAATGTTTATAGTAGAATTTTGAATGAGACAATCAACAAAATACACTAAAAGAGATCAAATTGTAAAACATTTAACATGCATATTCATTCTAGGGATTTTGGAGTGCATTTCAAAAAGAGTTTAAGTGCATGTACACCATCCTTTGTGAAAGGTATAATTTTTTTGACACAACCTAACAAATCTACATCGACTATAATGACACAAATACGAAAATACTAATGCTAAATATAAATCCCATTAACAAATTTTCCATCACCCAAGCTAGCTTGGAAGTTATCTTTGGGAATACAATTAGACATTGATCAACCAATAAAGATGAGCAATGAAAAATTTGTTTTATGTGTAGCTACAAGATTGCTTTGATTATCGAACCTTAACAATAATATATGTAAATATTTGTGCATGCTTCTATCTTACTTGAATATAACATTGTAAATCCTAAATAGATTTATAGTTCTATATTGAAACTATAAAAAAAAAAAAATGAGTGATAGTCAATAATAATAGCATAGCATAATAAGAATTTGGGTTTTATAATTAATTGTTAAGAGAATAAGTCAATCCTTAAGCATAATAAAGAGCTTATTAAAAATATTGATTCCCAAAGAAATATAAAAAAGCCTTATATTTCAAATTTTAATTTATTAAAAAATTACACGATATAAACACATATAAAAATCTTATATATCAAAATATAACTCATACAATATATTAAAATCAAACCACACACAAACTATAATAAACAATTACCAAAAATAATTTTATAAAAAACTAATAAATACCATAAAATGCCCATGTTGAAGTTGTAACCAATGCATTTAAAATAACACAAATTTGGCCTAAACAACTATTATTTAAACCCTTAACACTATTAGGTTATCTATAACTTCATTTAAACTTTTATTAAAAGAGAACAATGAGTAAGGTTTCCATTAAAAAATAAGATAATTCAGAAAAAATTAAAATTGAAATTGTAGTGTCGTGGTATATGTTTTGGATACCATGTACCAACCTATAAATTGTGCCAAATTTGCACACTGAACATTTTATAACTCTATGCAATTTTACATTTGACATATGACTTCCACCGGTGGAGAAGGGCTTCTGCAACTCAAATCCAATCAAATTATTGGCATCGAAGCCTTTAATGGCCAGTATACATAAGCACTTCTCCATACACATTCCAAGCTCTCCTCCTCCTCCTTGGTTTTCCCCTGCATTTCGAACACCATCCATTAAAGCCCATAGTATTAGTGCTACTTGTAATTGTGGAATGTTGCCACAGATTACAACAGATTTTCTCATTGGATGAAGATACTGTGGTCCAGCCATCTCATGCACAATAGTAACGCCCTTGAAACTTTCAATGATCAGGCAAACCAAATGCTTATTATAATAATTGAATGCATCATGAATATAATTGATATAAAAAGAGTGCAGTGAGAACACTAAGCATGAGAGTGGGCAAGAATGACAAGTCTCTCAAATGCCTCGAAAACATTGATACGCCTTCATTACAAAAACTCTACCAAAATAAAGGGTGAAAACAAATACTGTCCCTGCCTCTGATCACTAAGCCATGACAACTACTCAGCCCTTTCCCCTATGAACTATATAACTTCTTTTATTGCAATACTAAAATGAAGAACTCACCATGTGTTTACAATGACATTCTGATAAAACAAATAATGTAAGTATCAACCAACTTTAATAATCTATTTTATTCCTCAATTTCCATGCTTGGTCCAATAGTTTTGGAAGTATCAACCGACTTTTTCTACCCAAATCACAAATCAATCTAAATTCTTGCACGGAGAAATTATTTCATCAATCTATGGTAACTGTAGATGATCTTTAATAGAAAGAATTTTTTTATTGAGTTAAAGCTAATAAGAGATCACATGAAATAAAATTAAATTAAATTTTATATATATATATATATATATATATATATATATAGTTAAAGGCCTTAATTAATAGTAAATGAGGACTTACACTATTTAAATTGTGATCGTCTCAACAATATTTTTTTTACAAAATATCCATCTTTTTCACACCTTTTGTAATCTGAGAATTATTCAATGCATTTGGCATTTGATTAGAAAACTTTGAAGGAAATATTTTTAAACTAAATTATTATGTTTTCAAAGGTTGTAATTTTTAGTGAAAATTTTGAAATTTGAAGAAGGCATTAAATGCGTGGACAAAGTAAATTTGGTAAGGTCTATCATCTAAAAATTGAAGAAAACAATGAAATATCATCTTTACAATAATTTTATAAATCTTAGTTTTTGAAAGAATTTTAATGGGAAGACAATAAAAAGATCCCCTACAATGTAAAATATTAACAATTATTTTGTGGTGTGTTTTTATTATGCATTGTTGTCAATTGAGTGATACATTTGTATATGCAAAGACAATAACTATACAAGCACTAAATTTGAGAGCAACTTGAACATAGTTCTTAATAATCGTGTAATGAATACGTCATCAACAAATGGTTTCAATACCTCCATCTCTAGGAAAACTCCATAAAGAGCGTATGGTCTCCTCTAATGTTGAGGAGACACAATTGTAGAGGAATGCTTTAGGTGTTCACGAGAAGTAAATGCTAGTACTCGCTAAGAGTGTGGATATGCCAAGGGCGGTAGAGATTGGTTGTCCATGTGCTATGAGAATTATTCCTTCATCAAATTACAAGATATCAAGAGGAGAATTACTCAAACTCTAGAATACTTCGTAATTGATCCTGATGGGTTTAGTTTCACAATTAGAGAAATTTTCACAAATATGTCAAATGAAGCCCTTTAATGTCATCTTCGTTATTCTTGTAGATCAACAACTACCTCAACATTTTTGTATGATGTATAGTCTAGTTCAATGTTGGACAATTTAACTTATGTTAAGGACTACAAAACATGCTTACAAATGCAATTTGCAAGATTTGTAAACCTTGGATCTTGAACAAACAATTTGTCAAAATGAACAAAAAGGATGTCTACCACTACATAAATTGACCATTTTGAAACACCCACAATTCTTTCGTTTCAAATTATACATATTGATTCCTAGCAAATAAATAGAGAACAAAAAGAAAATTAATAAATAAAATATAGTTAAAAAATGAATGTGGATGTGCTTCACGGTTATCTTGTGGAAATAATACATGCTAATTGAGTGGCCAAAAGATTCCTCATATTTTCTAGTAATAACACTACCATCCAAATCAATAATAACAGGTAAAAATTTACAACCAATTAGAATAAAAGTTAAAATATAATACTCAAATAGATTGTCAAATAATAATTTAAAAATTAATTTTACTGAAAAAATATATCTTTACTTCAAAAAAATATTAAGAAATATTATTACAATAACTAATTAATTTTTTCCCCTATCATATCATGTTTTGCTGCAGTAGCAGCATTTTCTGCAGCTGTTCGGATTGCTGCTTTGATTCTATCTATGTAATTTGTTTGCTTGTTTCAATATTAACTTTTTTTTTACAAAAAAAAAAACAAATTAAGCAAGTACTAAAGGAGAGGAGCTCATCGTGGGTATGGGACCTATTGTGGGTATAGTTTTGGACAGCCTGGGGCCCAACTTTCGACAGTCCGGGGACCACTTTTAGGCAATAAAAGTGCCAATAAATTTACACTTAATATCCAACTACCAATCACTTTAATTCAAAAAATACACAAATTGACCAATCATGTAATGCCACATCAACATACCAATATTACATGACTTAGTGGCCCATTATCGGTCTGTGACTTTTTATTGGCTCTTTTTTGTGATTTTTGAAAAATATTCTAAAAATATTGATAAACGTGCCCAATTTTCACCCAAAAAAAATGGAGGGATGCCAACTCAACATCAAGAGACATGGCAAAAAAAAATTGTCTAACTCGAATGTTGATGACGTGGGCCCCTCACTCAAAGTTACCCTACCCACCATCGACTCCTCCTTATAAATTTTAAAAGAAAATTGCAAGCCTGTTTTAATTAATAAACTTTCATGTGAAATGATAATCTTGGAACCCACTCCCACATCAGCTTACATAATACCAATGGCCCAATGTTTTAATGAAAGTACTTCTGGCATTTCTCGCTATCTATT
>VDFB02336597.1:0-10433 GCA_007258455.2 Sequoia sempervirens
ATCCGCTAGAAAATTGGAAATGGTGTCCCGGTTCGGTGCATCTATGCCAACTAAGGCAATATTCTGATTCTCCAAGATCTCTTCGCCCTTAGAGAATCTTTCACTTCTTCAACTGTTTTATGAGTTCTATTCTTGCAAAACATCACTGCCCAAAAAGATGATTCACTAATTGATAACTTGGCGGCTCTGCAACTTTATGCTTCTGACACTTCGCTTGATTCCCAACAGAAGAGCATTGCAACACTCTTTTCCGATACCTTTCCTCTTTCTCATATTACACCACCTTTCGTTCTTCAGCTGAGATGACGAAGTTTTCAGTCCATGGTGGTATTGAAAACGTACTTTTCAACCTCATCCGTTCAGATAATCATGATACAACACTTGTTTGGCTCTGAATTTGATGGGAGTGTTTTCCATACCGAAAACCTTGAAGATTGCCTGTAAACTCGACTATATTCTGACAAGTTTTGCACACTTTCTATTTTTAGCATGCTGATTTTTCTTCTTCAAACAGACAAATTTTTTGGAAATTTTTCTGAGATATGGGTTTTGCTCAGAATTTCGTTGCAAGACAACCCAGATCGTCCATTTTTGAAAATCTTGAATTTTGACTGAAAAAGCAGCAAACCCTAATTTCTTCAATTTTTACCGAAAAAGCTGGCACCTGGGTTTTGTTCAGAATACAATTAGAAATGGACCCAGTTGATCAGATATGAAAAACACTGACATTTGATCGAAAAAGAAGCCAACCCTAGGTTTTGAAAAAAAGCTGTGATATGGGTTTTCTTCAGAAGACTGATTGGAAAGGACCCAGATGGTTGAAATTTGAAAGCACTGAGGTTTTCCCTGACATGCAAAAATAAAAGCACTGCTGCAACTTGATGAAGTTCTTGAAAAATTCTTCAGAAGATTGAGGCACTTGATGAAGTTCTTGAAAATTCTTCAGAAGATTGAGGCAAAAAGACCCGGATGATTGAAAAATGGAATGCCTTGGTCTTCTTCTTGAAAAGTTTGATCTTCTGGATGAAAAAGCTTGAAAAAGCAAGGGTTTATGTTGCTGGTCTGAAAAATATGATGAAAAACCAGCAAGCTACGTTCTTGAATCTTGAAAAATTTCTTCAAACTTGCTGCTCCAACTTTCTCCCTTGAAGGCTACCTGCAAAAATAATGAAAATAACATAAAAGAAAGATGTTAAGTAGACTTAGGGTTTTGTTTTTGCTTTGCTTTCTTTTGCTTTTATCTCCAAAACCCTAAATCTCAGCTTCATTGAACTTGGACGCCTCTTTCTCCTCTTGCAATTTTGAAATTTTGAAAATTCTTGAAATTTTCTAAGTCATGAAACTTTGGGCGCCTTTCCCCAAGAGGGGCGCTTATTTTCACCAGTGTTAGTCAAAATTTTGCTATTTTCAACTTTTCTCCATTTTGACATGCTACTTCGCCACTGATTTCTCGTTGACAGACCAACCCGACAGGCGAGCTGAGTGGTTCACGGCGGAGCCTGACTGAAACTGAGAAAGATGTTCTGGAGGCACCTCCGGCTAAAAACTTGATTTTGACCTCCGAATTCGTGAGAGCCTTTTCCTTCTAGGGGCGCCCAACTTCTTCAATGTTAGCCATTTTTCGTGATTTTCAAGTTCTTCATTTCCCTTTGATCTTCTGATGAATTCTCTATTCCGGGGGCTACGCTGATCCGATTGACTGGCTGACAAGCTCACTAGATAGCTTGTCTGAAATTGATGAAGTGATCTTAGATGCTTTATTGACGAATTCTATCATCTCAGTGCTCAAAACCTTGGGCGCCCTTTCTCTCCAGGGGCGCCCATGTTTACCAGACTTAGAATTTTTATTTTCTTCATCTTTGCTCTTTTTCAAATGATCTCGTCAGATCTGGAGTTCTAGGCGTTGGATTGACTGATGGTTGGGCTCGTTACGAAGCTGACGATGAATAAGGAAGGGTCTCCTAGAAGAGATTTTGCCAAAAAGTTGAATTCAGGCCTTCAAAAGATTGGGCGCCCATCTTGGCTGGGGGCGCCCATTTCACCCAGACTTAGTCATTTTTACACTTTTTCTATGCTGCTTCTGAACCTTGGTTTTTAGCCTTTGTCGGACCCTCTGTTTGGTGCTTTGTATCTGGCGACTGCGACCTCCGATAGGCGTGCTGAGTATCTCGTTGTAAAGCTGGATCAATTGTGAGGAGATCTCATTAGACACTCGTCTGCAAATTTATCTGTTGGGACCCCTGAAAACTTGGGCGCCCTTCTTCACCAGGGGCGCCCACTTCCTCCAGACTTAGCCATTTTACTGATTTTCAAATTTCAGAGTTTGAAGACTTCGTTCTGTATGTTCATCTTTGATCTGAATTTGCTGAAGATTGAGCAGTCGGATGATCTGACGGAGACAGGCACGTCGAAGCTGGCTGAGCTCTGAAAAGAACAAGCATATTCTCAAACCCTAACGGCTGAATCAGGGCCTTCAAAAAGCTGGGCGCCCTTCTTGACCAGGGGCGCCCAAAATCTCAACACTTAGTCAATTTTTGATCTTTTTAAATTCTCGTTCTGACATCTATTTGGAACCTCCCTATTCAGCTTTGAATTCCGGATGACTGGATCGCCTGATGACTACGCCGTTGAATTCGTTGCGAAGCTGACAGAGAACTAAGCAACATTGACTGGAGGCACAAACCCTAATTCTGACATTTGGTGCCCTAAAAAGATGGGCACCTTTCTTCAACAGGGGCGCCCAAAGTCACCAGTGTTAGAAAATTTTATCATTTTTCAACTTCATCTTCGTTCTCCGTGCATGTTCATCATTTCATCTTCTGTTGAACGCCTGAGTGTTGATTTTGACGCCTGGCAGCCGAATGACCTCCATTGATGACCTTGGAGCTCCAAATATGCTTCTGAAGAAGCAGATTAGACCCAGTAGGGAAAAACTGATTATTTTGAGATTTTATTTTACTTACCGACTGATATGGGCGATATTTTGAACCAATCAAAATCGGTTAGGACCACAATGGACCAACTTTTCTATTTTAGAAATTTTTCTTTAGAAAATTTTATCGATATCCGTTCAGAAAACCAAGAAAAACCCGAGCGTTACTAATTTTAGAAAATTTCTAAAAATAGCGATTTTCATAAATTAGGGATGAAAAGCCGAGATCACGGGTTTTGTAGGTTAAGGCTGTTCTTAGCGAGACCCGGATAAATTGAAATTGAAAAGAATTTGCGTTTTAACCCCTCATGAGAGACATGCACACCAAATTTTGACCTTTTTGACTGATTTAACAAGACTTTTACTCATTTCTTCAAAATGTCTAAGTGTAACAAAAATTTTAATTTTTGGGGTACCAGCGAGGTTCAAGGCCACCACTGCCAATGCTCCCAGTGTTTGTGTTTGCTGCGAATGCTCACTGCATGATGCATCTGTCTGTGCCAAAAAAAACAGATGAGGCCAGGTGCAAATTCCAAGTAGATCTTTACGGATACTCCTTAGACAGGACTTCTACTAATGGTACATTAAGCACTACCTCGGTGGCTTTTGTGTCTTTGCTTGGTAAATCCTGGATGCAATTTACGAGTGTCCTTTAATGCAGTGTCGGATATCCTTGGACCCATAGTAGAAAGACTTTGGAATGTGCGTGTGCACATAATTTTTAGTATGAATCCGAATCAGGCAAAAAGGATCAGTTTAGCTCTAACTGAATTTGTTGCATTTAACTGACTAACAAGTACAAGCCAGTCTGGACAAGTTTGGGCAAAGATGAACTTAATGTCATATATTTGATATCTTTCCTAATTTGTGAAGCCTTTGCCGTTCCGACGGCTATCTACTTTGCTTGCACTACATTCTTAAGCTTTATAAAAATAGGTTGCGCTCAAATGAACTCAATAATCATTACACCATAACTGCTTTGCCACCCCCAAGTCATTGCATTTTCTAACTCATTACAGATTTAGATACTAAAAAATTGAATTTTTCATTACTAGCTAGTATAATGTGTGCTTCTCTGCATAATGGCATCCTAAGCGTGATATGGCACTGATGATAGGTTGTGTCTTTTTTACGGTAATGCATGGTAACCAAAGGCACCTAATTAGAGCACCAAGTAATCAACAATTAAAATTAAAAATTGAACTTTGAAAGATAAATCTGTTGTGTTTCTTTCTGTAAAAATCTGGTCATTCAATTGTTACATCAACATTTATACTCTATGATCCATCATCCCGATCAAGAAAACTAAATTTTGTTAATACTAACTACTGCTTTTACATCATAATCATTACTCTACCACTCCTTTGTCATACCTAGGTAGCTATAAACCTAAACTTATATTTTTTACCAAGTTAAAAAACAGAACTGATTTTTCCGCAACAAGTTACAACCCTTGAAACTAATGCCACTTAATAAGGAAGATAACAGTAAATTTTTTTCCAATTATTATATTAAAAAAACTGGGTTTTAACCACCATCCTTACCTGATGAAGAACCAGAACTCCGGCCTCGGCTCCTCATCCTGTCATAGTCAGGATCATCTGTCGGCATCTCATATCTACAAACAGGACATGAATTATGCTGAGCAAGCCATGGAAGAATGCACTCAGAATGATACATATGCTGGCAAGGCATCCTTTTGATTTCTGCGGCACCGGCCGCAAATTCATCCTTGCAAACTGCACAGCACAGTGCCCCCCCTGCATCACTACCAATATTTCTCACAGTCTCCAAGGCTTCCACAGAGGCCCTAGATGCAGGAGGTGGCCCACCACCACCACCAAAGACACCACCCCTCCTGTCTGACAATGCCAACTCACTGACAAGTTGTTCCAATGCAGGCCCCAAAAAGAAATCCCCCAAATTCCCATGTAGCATTCTTCTCCTCCTTAAGCCTCCATTGTTGTTGAAGAAGGGGGACAAGAACCCATCTGGGTGGTCCTCCATTGGACCCTGAGGGAAGAAGAAAGGATCTGTGAAAAAAGGTGCTGATGATGAAGATGAAGAACTGTGGTGTAGAAATCTGGAGAGGGATTGCATCATCTGGGCCATTGACTCATCATCTTCTTCTTCTTCATTCTCATCAAAATGATTGTTATTCATCTGCTCTACGAAGCCTCCGTGGCAGTAAGGGCAGACAGGTTGCTCTTCTGGGCTGCTTCTGAGCCACCCGATTCTTCTGCTGCATCTGTAACACCACCACCTTGACATGACGATCAGACACCCTCAACCCACAAATCCCTTGTATGGGTAGATTTCTTCTTCAATTTAGATTTGTTAACGTTGCGTCTAGAAATTCATTGTGGAAGACAGAATTAGTAGTGCTTTGTTCGTCATGATTATAATCACTGTTGGCTTTTGTCCTATATAAGTTTAATATAGTTAAAGAATATTTGCAGATGATAATGTCTCGATAATTTATAATGAATGAGCCATTCCTTACATAAGCTGTCTTAATCTAGGAGCGGGGACGGAGAAAAATCTCATTCAATGAAATAAACAGTGTCCTTAATTTCGAGTTATACGGAGTAGTATTTCGGTTCCGTCTAATCGTCTCCTGTCACAGATACCGCCTCGTCAAGTTCAGCTACCATAACTTACAATGGATTTATAACGCAGTCAATGATCACGTGAATTTTTGTTTTTATTAGATTTTTTTATGCCTGTCGGCGGGGACTAATAAATAGCAATTGGACCTATTTGGTGCATAAAATTTTGTTAGGGGTTCATAATTTTCCTATAGTGAATTTTTTTATTATATTGAAAATGATATAAAACGTTTGTAGTTTATTTGTTAAAAATTATTTTTTAAAAATTATTATAAAATAGTAAAAAATAATCAGAATTAAAAAATATATTATAATTGAAATTTAGTCATGTTTTAAATTTATTAGAATTTAATTATATTATGTTTAATTTTGTATTTATTTTTAGTTTAATTGTTGATTTTCACATGAATGTGTCTTAGAGAGTGTATTACAATTGATTTTAAAAAGTTATCAAGAAAGGATAAGTAGCTCAATGATAGAATATCTCACCAATCACAAGTAGATTTTAAGTTTGAATGATAGTTGTAGACACTTAAAATTGTCTTGATTGATATTGCACATGTGAATTTGATGACTAACACCATTTCATCATGAATTCATCTTCCTTTCGACTGTTTAATTGAATAATCCTAGTTATTTAATTAAATGCACCATTCTCATCTATTAATCTGATAATTAAATTAATTTCACACTAACATTTCTTCTTGTTTAATTGGATAATGCAAATTATTTAAATTAAATTCATTTATGTCTGTTGTCCCGGATTTGTGACTTGTTAAAAATCAAGACAACTAATCAAAATTTTGATAAAATTTGAAGATTTTCTCTTCTAGGGCACACATTTTGAGGTGCAAAGATCAGTAAATCTCAATTTTAAGTCTATAGTCCTTTGGGTTACCACTTTTTACGCATTCTTCTCCGTTTTCCTGAAATTCTTAGTCATTTTTAGTGTATTTTTTATCCATTTCGGGTTTTTTGGGCAACTCAGCAAGTAGGGAAATTTTGGCTTAAGAGCAAAATTGCTAAAGATTCAAAAAGTTCCGAAATTGCTTAAGTGAGTCAAAAAGTCCGAATTTGTTAAGAATGCTCATTTTTTACAAAATTAAAATTGTTAAATGATTTAAAAGGCCCGATTTACTTTAAGTCAATTGCCATTAGATAAAAAAACCCGATTTCAAGTAAAAAGTGCTTGTTAAATGTTTATAAAACCCCAATTTTGCAACAGCACTTGCAATTGCATCTAAAAGCCCTGATTTTCTTTTAAAATAACTTGCAATGACATGTAAAAATCTCAAACTCACATGTAAAGTGATTGAAAAGGTTCGAATCTTTTTAAAATACTTGCAATGTCATTTTGAAAATCCGATTTTCTTTTAAAATCGCTTGCACTTGTCTTTGAAAAATCCGCTTGACTTGTAAATGGATCAAAAAAGCCCGTTTTTGCAAGAGAGGACTTGTGTTGGTATCAAAAAAGCCCGATTTTAGTTTTTAGTGTCATTTTAAGTTGCAAAGAATTCAAGAAAGTTCGATGCCATTCCTACGCCTAGGGTTTTCTTCTCTGTTTTTCTTCTTATTTTCGGGTATGTTCTTTATTTCCTTGTTTCTTTATAACTATTTCTGTTTTTTATCATTTTTGTGTCAAAAACGTGTTTTATATTCATACGTTTTACCTTTCATTCCAACGTCTTTTGTTTTAAAAAATATCTTGTTTAAAAACATGTTTCTTTCTTTTCCGTTGCATTTTATTTGTCATTGCTTTCATTTTGAAAAATGTATTGAATTATTCGCGTATTTTCTTCAACGTTTTCACACATTTTTATGTTACACAATAAACGTCTTTTCCATTCGCCTTTTATTCACTCGCCTTCATTCAATAATATATACTTGCATTTGAGAACGCATTTTCCACATACCATACGCCTTTCATAATGCCATCATTTTTCCAATAGAGTTTTGTTATTTTCAGCTGTGAACATTTATTTGACCTTCATTCGCCTTCATTCCATATGTTTTAGCTGAGAGTTATGTGAAAACGTTACACTCTTTGAACATTTATCATTTCATATCTTTTCATCTCCATCCATTCCATATTCATTTAGCTTTCCATATTTGGCCTTCCATTGCATAATCTCATTTCCATTTTCTGAAAATAGAAAAGAAACAAAAACAAAAAGTGATGCTCCTTCAAAGTAATTCGAGTTTTTGTTTATCCATTGCAAGTCGGGGTTTATAACCAGAATTGCAATTTTAAAAAAAATTTGCTAAATGCCCCAGAAATTCTGACTACCTTTTGTAAAATTGCTAAAGTCATCAAAAAACCCGAAATGCTTAAAGGCTTGAAAGTTGAACTTTTTGGACTTGACTTTAAATCCAAGCTGCTCTTGAGATGAAAGATGAAGTACAGTAGGATATCCTTTCTAGCTTTGAGAAAATCCCTTGCACAGTGTTAAGTTATGAAAGAGAATTGCTTGCAACCGATGATGTTATTTCTCATATTACTACAAATCTTCACCAAGAGTTCGATTCAGATCAGTTCTTCATGGATTCAATCCACAAGTTCATCAATCATCGAACAATCCTTGATAAGATGTAAGCTGCTTTCAAAGAACACAGAGAGATCATAGTCGGAGATCATGATGTTATCATTAAGACCGTTGTTGTTGCCAAGAACACACTAGGCCCTGATCCAGCTGAGTTGCAAGAAATCATCAGCAAGTTCTTGTCTTTCAAAGATAGGAATGAGACAAATTAAAATATTAGGTTGTTTTATGTATTTTCACTTTCGACAAAGTATATGTAAAAACAAGTTTTGCAATTGCAAGTGTTCTTTCCTTGCAGTTTTGGAAAATGTAATTACATGTAAGTTCTTACAAAACAAATCACAATTTGGATTGTAATTTTGAATAAGTCAATTGCAATTAGTTACCGGTTGAGAGATTTTCTCAAGTTTGTTGAGATCCTCCCACCTTTTTCTCTAGACCTCTCTCCTATAAATACTTGAGAGGGTCCATTGTTTTTTTTATCTTTTTGAAAATGCAACAAAATTTTGCCAATTTGTGTATGCATTCTAAGACTTTGAGTTTAGATGAAAATCAAATTGCAATCAATAAAGAAAACAAATTGATTCCAAACTTTGTGTTGGTACAGATTGTGATGTGATGACATTATTTGGAATTGATTGTGAGTTTTGTGGTGTTATACAAGAGGGATTCAAGCTCAATTCTGCAGACTTTGAGCTGCTTATTGCGTTTGGAGTTTTAGAATGGTTTTCAGATTTGATACTACAGACTTTGAGGTGTTTGTCATGTTTGAAGCTATTATAGAATGCTCAAACAAAGGGGGTAACTTGCAGACTTTGTGTTGCTTTTATTTTCTATTTTGAGCTGCTACATACTGTACTTGGTTACTAGAAAATCATCTAAAAAGGTTGATAGGGGAGTAAGTTGTCAAAGACTTTGTGCTTTCAATTTGTTTTCCCGTCCCGGAGGAGCAATGGAGGACTTTGTGCCTTTATGGAAACTTTACTTCTTTATTTGTTTACTTCATAAATCATTTATATTTTCAGATGTGATTCTTTTCTAAAACAAGAGAAAAGAATAAGTGTCTTTTCTGGAAAAAGAGAAAAAGACAGAGTTTCACCCATATTTAGAATAGATTTATAGTTAGAGTGTATTTCTAAATTGTTAAAATAGACAGAAAAGGGGGAGCCTTCCCTTTGAAAATAGGAGAGTTTATCTCACACGCTGTGGCTGAAACCACAATTTTGCATATCCTCAAGGTATACAAAATTTTCAACCAACCATGTCCTCTCATTTAATTAAATAATCTAAATTATTGAATTAAATGTCACTTAACCCCTTTTCATTAAATAAATTAAATATTTAATGATAATCCTAATTTCCTCTAACTTGCACAATTAAAACTTTGTTTTAATTATCTAATTCCTAATTTTCCTCACCCTCCCACTTGCAAGGGAATATTCCTCCTTTGTACATTCCTCTAAAATTGAAAATATCTTTAACAACTTCCTAATTCTTAGGATGTGTGTTTGTAGAGAGTAAATTAGGACCATTGATTAAATTGATTGATCCTTGTCAACTTTCAAGCTTGACCATGGATTAGAATCCTTAATCCATGCCTAATCCTCTCATTGATTTTCATCCCTTGATTAAGCTAATCAATCTTGACCATTGGTTTAACAATTTTACCTATAAATAGACCTCACTTCTTTGAAATAGGGATCCACTTTTTAGAGCAAAGTTACTATAGTGAAATTTAGAACAATCTTTAGAGCAATCTTTAGCATTTTAGCATCATCTTAATTAGCTTTTACATCCATTTTAGCATTATCTTAGCTTAGTTTTCATCAATGGCTATCATCTTTGAGCTTGTTTCCATCTAGGGATTGGGAAAGTGTTGTCATTTCACATCATATGCAGCACCAATCCCCCAATGGGACGAGGTTTGGAGTCTTAAATTAGGTTTGTTTTATGCATTTATGGTTTTCTTCATGTTTTGTTTAATGGTTGCTTGGTTTGAAACTTTCAATAATTTCATTGGGATTATAGCTTAACTGACTTAATCTAGCTTAATTTTGTATGGATCTGCTAGATTTAGGTCATGTGCTGATTATAATCACAATAGCCTATCCAATATTCTCATTAATATACTTGTAAATTCTCCTTGTAGAGGATCAATCACTTATCTTAAAGTAATAGAAAATTAATTAAAATTAAAATATTTAAATAAAAAGTATATGAATGGCTAAATAAATCTTATACTTGACAGTGCACTTGGGAATGAATCTACTATTTTATATTATTTAGTAATTTGAGCTCCTTAGTGAATGCCAATTTATTCAATATTTACAGAAGAAATGAACTTATTAATTA
>VDFB02336598.1:0-17752 GCA_007258455.2 Sequoia sempervirens
TAAACGGAGGCATTTTAGCAGTGGTCAAACATGAAATTGCCATGGTCAAACAGGTTTTATCAATTGGCAGCGTCAAATTGCTAGTCGTCAAAGTCGGAGGCACACCTCGCCGGAAGCAGAAACAAGCAAAAGGTTGAAAATGATGAAAATTTGACTAACACTAGAGGAGCTAGGCGCCCCTATCCAATCAAAACTCCCAAGAGTTCATGCCTTAGCCATTTATCAGTCTCCATTTTTTCATGCGTGCATGCTTTTTTGCCCTATAAAAGAGGAATTCATCATTTGATGCAAATGAAGTCAATTTTTTGCATGCATAGTTTCTATCTTCGTGGATAGACTCCAAAATTTAAGGGTTTTGCATGAAGGCACTTTTTCATTTCCAAACTCTATTTAAAAAAGTTTTTAGCATTCATTCTTCATAATTTGCAGGTTGGCTTTCAGAGGAAGAAAGATAGAATTTTCTTCTCATCAAGATTTGGAGGCTCAAATGGAGTGCTTTTTCAATATTCTTCATAGATTCGAGATTGGGAAGCACAGAAGCACGCTTTTTCATGGTCTGATTTTCTAGGGCATCACATTTCAAAAACAAGTGGTTGGAATTTTCAATTTTCATCAATTTGGGACCACTTGCTTTTTACTCCTCTTGAAGATTGGAAAATTTTCAATGCATGTTGACCCCTATTTTTTAGGAGATCACAAATATTTAGGAAATCCTCAACTTTTTCAAAATCTGACGATCTGGGTACCTTCAAAACAAAATTGTCTACAAAACCCAGACCTCATCTTTTTTTCAAGAATCTGCTCTTTTTTGGAGAAAAATCAGCAATCTATTTTTAGCAGTCGATGCAAAACTTTTCCGAACATAGCCGTGTTTACAGTCAAAATTCAAGTTTTTCAACATGCAGTACTCTCCAACATAAATCAAAACCAAATCAGTGTTGCTCCACAATCCTAAGAACATTCAAAACCAACTTGCATCATGTGTTTCCAGTACTTGATTTGCGCGCTTTGGAAGACGTAGGAAACATTGCAGTCAGGAATCTTGGTCAATTTGGGTTGCTTGCAGTAGCTTCAATACCCATCTCAGTGCAGAGCCTTGAATTTGTAATTGCTTGCATTAAGCATTACAACCCAACAACAAGAGAAATCCAATCAACAGATGGGCGTACTATTTGCAACCTCAGGATGGACGATGTTGAGAGATGTTTCTCAATACCACCATGAACAGAAAATTTCATCATTTCAATTGAAAAATGTGACGTGTGGTATGAGCAAAAGAATAAATACTGAAAAAGAGTTGCACAAAAGTGGCTGAAAGAGAAGCATAATACTTTGCTAAGGAATGTTGGGCGTGGTGAGTTTAAGGAAGAAATTGCAGCCATGATCACTTTGCTCAACTGAGTCACAGGTCAAGCAAAGGCAAATAAATTTCAACCTTGGATGAATCCATCATTTCCCAGATTATTGATAGAACAAAACACTATGACTAGCCAACTTTAATCAATGATAGTCTCCACCATCAGATGACAAAGTTCTTCAAGGCCCATGAGTTCCACATGGTCTCTTACCTCATATATCTAATGGCTTTCCAAGGCAAGTTCAAAGGTTTGAATGTCATTGGAACTTTGGATGTTCAACATGTGTATGATCATTACCCATAGTTAGAGTTTTCAGAATCTGAGTGGCATTACAAGCGGGTGAATGATGTATTCTTGATGCATGTTGTGTGAGATTTAGATAACGAGTTGCATGTACTAGTTTTAGCAAATGCCAGATTGGCAATGGTGGAGTGGGTTGATTGGTTTATCCAATTTCCCACATTCTCCTACATCAGGGTATATGGCTTCTAATGTGATCTAGTCATGCTACCGAGATATCCAACCGTTGAAGTAGTGTTCATGGAATTTCTAAGGCAAATATACAAAGTTCACACCTTTTTGCGTAACAGGCGCAAGACTGCATTCAGTTTCCCGGTGGGAATGAGCTTCTACAGATGTAGATCATCAACTGATGCCAAATTGATGGGTGATGAAATATCAAAGTTTGGCCTCAAATTTTTCAATGAGAGGCGTTCATTCATGGAGTTGTTGCATCGCGTGTTGGTCAAAATCATGCACATGTGCCTACAGTTGAAGACTTTTGGGTTAATTGTGTGGATGAGTTTGAAGTGCGCAAGCGTAGTTACAACAGATTTACTCTTCAGCAAATGGTTGATTTCTTATCAGAAGATGTGGAAGGTCTTTCAGATGATGATGGGGAAGTCCTACTACCCATGTATGCCCAAGATTAGATCGATCAGCGGTCACTCCACAAATTAATTGGTTTGACAAAGAGAACACTTCAACTAAGGAAAGAACGAGCCGAGTTATCAAGAACAATTGGTTATTCCTGAATGGTAAAAGGATGTAGAAGGTAGCTATTCCAGTTGTAGAGCCGCCAATAGTTCAGTCATCTCTACCTTCTTCTAAACCGAAAACCAGAGTGAAAGCTATGAGCGTTCCTCCAAAAAGTACAAAGATCAATAGAATGTCAAAGAGTTTAAAGGGAAAGATGAAGTCTCTCGTTAGGATTCAACAAGAATAGCAAGTAGATCCATCCAAAGATCCTGTTGAATCAGCACCACAAGTTGAAGTGGTGCCTTCATCTCCTATTTCTCTGAGGCTTTCTCCCATTCATATAGATTCAGAAGTTGATTCACCAGTTCGCAACATCTCAATACCGATTCATTCATCAGGAGATGATGGAACTAGAACCGATCCTCCCAGAGAAGTTAGTAAAGACTCCTCGTCTTGGCTTCAGAACATCCTGGTAGGAAGAGGAAATCGTCTTATCAATTGAACTTTGCAAAACTTGATAGCGTCTACCAGGACACACTAGTAAAGAAACTTAAGAAGCAAGTTCACATGAAGAAGAATTCTGGTGATGAGATTATCATTGAGATTGTTGCACCTCCGAAGGAGAAAAACGTTGATGAGGTTGAGATTGATGACTTCAAGATTGTAAAGGCTAATCTCAATAGAAGCACCTAACGTACTGATGTGAATTTCTTTGAGGTTGCGGCAGATAATCTAAAGGAACGAGTTCTCAAGGATAGAGAAGATAAGGCAGCCATTAAGGCTGAGATTCGGCAACTGTGGCAATATATTTCCAATCTCCTTCATGGCACTTCACAGGCTACTTTGTTGCTTCCACAGAATTTGGAGTCACTGGTGTTGACATGGTTTTCGTGACTACACCAACACAGAATAAAGTCGCCAACGGCTACTCTATCCTCTCTTGAACAAAGTTTCCTGCATGCTAAGATTGCGAGACAGATCATTCATTTAACTCCAAGGTTCCTTAAATGCGAATAGTCTTAGTTGGCTTAATGTGATTTTGTTTGTATTTCAAGGGGACTTACACAATTGTTCGACAGTTGACAGCAGACAGCGGACTAAGGGCTTTCATGTAATTCGAATGATTTGGCAAGTGAGCACAAGTTTCCTAATTCTAACCAAAAATGAACTGAATTTAAAATGAGTGTAGGGATAAGAATGTTCTAGTCTATTCTAAAGTGTGGGACACGGTGATCAATTCTCACAAACTTCAACCAAGCTCTGTTTTGCCTCACTTCGGACAACTTCCGCGGAACTGGTACAATCTTCAGAGGAGTGACTCAAGATGTTCAGATCACGATCTAGCATGAAGACACCATCACAACGACGCATGCCAACATATAAACCATAATCGAAGTTAAGTTTCACAAAGTTCTAGTTGACCACGCAAGGCGAACCCACCGTCAGCGAGCCCGCTAGTGGTATGGACAAGCGAAGTCTTGTTCAAATCGAGCACCACATTCCACAATTACTAAGTACTTGCATGAAATGAAATCTACTTTACTTTTGCTACGCGGAATTGGAAGGGACTAAGAAGCCTCAACAACTAATATAACAAAGAAGAAATCACTATCAATGAAAAATTCTTTTATTATGAAAGCATTCATGACAACCTCTTACAAAGTATTCAATGGGAAGACTTTCCTTCCTCTTCAATCTAAACTATACTATCAACTATTCTACTTTCTACTCTATCAATTTCTCTCTACTCCTTCTCTGCTATCCTAACTCTGATCTAATTCTAATGAGATACAAATGAGGGGGACTCCCCCTTTTATAGATGGCCAAGTCCAACGGACGGCTCAGATTACAATCGGCTGGATGGCCCAGATTGTGGCACCTCAGCCCTAAACAAGATTCACCCTAAAAACCGCCACCAAGAGGGGTGGGGTAATAAATGAGCCATTAATGTCCATCATCCTTCTAGAAGATTCCAACTTTGAAACGCGTACACATTGTTCTTGATCTTCTTCTTGACGTTGTTCTTCAACTTTGCTCGAGCTTCCATTCTTTTCTCCATCTTGAGTTTTGAAAACATTTCTTCTCTGTCACTAAGTATCAACACTTAGCCATTTTGGCAACTTTTCTTCCTTCGAGGTTGAAATGTAATCGTGGAGTACTTGCTTCATCTTCCTAAGTCATCGTCGTTTGGTCTCGACGTTTCTCCTGCAAAATAAGCAAGGAGAAGAGTATTAGAACACTTCATAACATAAACTCACTCTACTTACCTAATTTTCACGCTCTAACTTGCAAGCGTTCATCGCCTTCACTAGCCAACTTTTTGCCTTCTTCATGATTCTTCATGCCTTAGCCAAATTTCAACTTCCTGAGGGCGCATTTTAGAGATGCATTTTAAGATCATCTTTTGAAGGTGTTAACTTCAACTGCATCTTCTTCAAGAAATTTATTCCACCAGCTGAAGCGTCAACAATTTTGATTTCATTCATCTCCGACTCAGGAAGATCATCTTCACAAAGAATTTGAGCAAATTCACCTAGGCAGTTCCTTTCAAATTCATTGTCTGGAGGATTTTACCTTGAAAACACATTTTCTTCACATTTGCCTTAGAAAATTTTAAAATTTCCCTTAGGAAAATTCATAATTTGAGCACCGATCAAATTCTTCATGCTGAAGGTCCCAACGAACTGTGGAAGACTTCGAAATCCATTCCTCATCACAAACGTCCAGTACCCAGAAGAAAATTTTCTTCAGAATGTGCCGAATTCATGGGTACACAACGAACGGGTTCATTTAATTTTCTTGAATTTTGAACCTTGGAAAAATTATTTTTATTTTATTTTTTTAAACAAATTTAATCCCGTTCTTCACATCTGTGAACATTTCTTGTTGCTCTGACCTGGAAATACTTTTGTTGACCCTGTGCAGCTGGCATCTTCTAACTTCTTCTCTGGCAATCCATTCAATCTTCAGGAATTTCATTACTTCACCAGACTTAGGCGTAATTATCCTAAGCAAGAAATTTTGTGCCTTAGAAAATTTTGAATCACTCAGCATTTTTGAAAATTTTGCCTTAGAAAATTTTATTTCACCCTCCTGTGGTGAGAAATTTTTTCATCAATTCACTTGGAAAATTTTAATGCCTTGATCACACTTGTATGTCATGGAGAACATTTTTAAAACCAACGCCTAACACATTTCCCATCTTCACCTTAGGCGCACCTCACACTTAGAAGAGAATATCTTATTTTCACGCCTATCATATTAATTTCACCACCTTGCATCTAAGGCGCATTTCACTTGCTGAGGTGGACTTGGCTTCCAACGCCTTAGGCAACATTCTCTATTATTTCCTAGCATACTCACTCTTTATTTACCACTTTTCACTCCACACTCACCCCTTTACATGGCGCATATCACATAGGCAAGAGGATGGGCGCATTTTGCTTGTGTAGAAGGAGGAATCTTTTCAACGCCTTGACTTGTGACTCTTAAGCTTCCTTCTTTTTGTCTTTACATGGCCCCATTTGGGCGCATTTTGCACCTCATGAAGGATGAAAATTGTTGACCTCTTTGACCTTCTTGAGAGGTGGGCGCATTTTAGCATGTGAGGTAGACGAAACTCATACTTAGAAAAAATTTCAAATATCTTTCACCAACTTTTCCTTGGGCGCACTTTTGCCTTGATGAAGGATGGGCGCAAATGAAGGGCAGTCGAGGACGAGTTCTTGCCTTAGAAGTTTTTTCAAAATCAATCCTCAAGGTGGGCGCATTTTGCTATATGTGCAGGATGAAACACTTTAACTTTCCTTGACTTCTTGTGAACTTGGGCGCATTTCACCCCTTGAGCAGGACGAAACCTAGCACTTAGAAAAATTTTAAACTTTCTCCTTGAGGGTGGGCGCATTTTGCCTAGGTAGGTGGATGAAGTTTATACTTAGAATTTTATTTTATTTTGCTTGGCATTACCTTGAGGGCGCATTTCAACATAGGAGGTGGATAAACTTTTGCCTTAAAGAATTTTTTATGCTTCTACTCCACCAACTTGGGCGCATTTGGAGGTGGCAGGTGGATTTTACCAACACTTGAAGATTTTCCTGGCTTCTAGTTGCTTGGGCGCATTTCCTGGGTGCTGCAGGATGAAATCCATGCCTTAGCCATTTTTCTCCATTTTCACCAGTTTATCCATGCCCTGCTATAAATAGTAAGCCCTTAAATTCTCACACTTCAGAAGCTCGAAATGATTTGAAATTTTGAACACGACCTCATCAACCTGTTGACACTGCTATTTTGAGTTGACCTGCTATTTTTAGCACATTTTTGAAGGTGGTTTACTATTTATAGTAACTGCCTGCTTCTGATACCTCCACAACTCCGTTTGATTTGAAATTCGAATGAGGCGCTCCTCACCACATGACCTGCCTATCGACATCGGCGCATGCTGTTGATTTGCTATTTTTAGCCTATTTCCAAAATGACTTACTATAAATAGTAAGTGCTCCGTTTGCCCTCAAATTTTACCAGCAGATAGCCTGAAGGATGCTGATCGCAGTGGTTTACACCGGTTTTCGAAAATTCTGACTTTTTACCCCTCTTTTCAGGCTCTGAAGCTGGAAACCCTAATTTGTTCTGCATGCATATCAAATGATTTCCGTTTGTTCTCGTTTCTGTTGCATTGCGATCAGCTCGTGATTCTGAAGTGCTGGGAAGCATTTTCAAAAATACTGATGGAATGCCCTGAATTGCATACTTACTAAAAATAGTAAGTAACCGGAATTTGATGAAATTTCAGTGGAAGCTTGCTGGAAACACACTGACCTCAATGTTAGGCTCTGTTTCCAATTTATTCACCTTGCTTGACCTCGAACTGACCAAGAAAGATGGAAACCCTAATTTTCAGACTCGGCCAAATTCATGTTTAAACTCAGCGACGGGCACAATCCTCGAAAGGCAGACAGTAGAAAAGAGAGACAAAGAGAGACAGAGAGAGAGAGAGAAAAACCAAAACCAAAAAGACCAGAATAGAGCAAAAATTAGGGGTGCCCATCTTGAATGGGGCGATGTTGAAAAGGTCACAACAACTGGCAAATCAGCGTCAGCTAAGTCAGTTGGTTATATATGGGAAGCATATACGAGATTGGATAGAGGAATTCATCATCAAGGGAAGATTTGTACTTACAGAGATATACCAATTGACGTATAACGCCCATGATCTTCGCTCAGGGATCCAGGAGTTTGAGCAACATATGGCAGAAGTGAAACCAATGCATGAAATCATCATTTCTAACTTAAGACGACTTATGATTCAGTTGTTACAAAAGAACATAAGAAGAGGATTTTTGCTTGGAGAGAACAACACCTCTTCAAAGTAAAAACCTATGAGAGAATATCTATAGAGTTGGTTGAATGTAGACAGAAGGTTGTTAATACTCTCAAGTTCATAAGCACATTTCCCTTGTCAATATCTTCATGATGATGGCACTTACTTTGATCTTGGTGAAGTGCAAACAAAGTTTCAGAATCTTGTCCACGATAGTTTTGGTAGCGATCCTATTGTCGACAAGATGAATCATGTTGTCATGATGTCAGCAAAATTTGATGAAGTCACAAAAGAGATGAAAGAAGTTCTGAGTTTGATTACAGATGGTGAGGAGATGTTGGAAATACAAAATATTGTTTTTGATAGTATTAGCGCTCCTGACAAAGAGGCAGTTATCAGCTTTTTGGCGGATATAGTTTCTCATGTTATCATTGAGTGAATCACCGCTTTGGAGCAGCAAACATTTCAAAGAACAAAACTCAAGAAAAGCAGCAGTTAACTTGATGTCTTTTCCAAGTTAAACTTGCTATTCTCATTCATGCTTATCTACATTTTGGAAATATCAAATGTAAAGTTGGAGTTTTTCTTGAGTTTAAATCAGTTAACTAATTTTAGTAGCAGGTGGTTAAGTTGTTAGTTATCTTTTGTTTAGTCTTAGAAATAAAACTTGCATGTTGGCAAGTCTAGTTGTTAAAAACAAAGAGATTTTAGGGTTCCCTACTCCTTGTTTGTGTATAAATAAGGGCAGCCTTGCCCATTTCTTTTCAACCGTTATTGTGATAACAAATTGTTGAGCCTACTTTTTCCTGCAACTTTGTTATTCGGCATCTATTCACTTTGTGTAAAAGCAAGTTTGCAAGCCTGTCTTTGCTGCAGATTATTGTTCAGTTTATGTTCAATCTTTTTCTAGTGTAATTGATATTGAAAACTTGAGAAAGGAAATCTCATGCCTACTTTCCTTTGATTTACTATCTCAATCTCTTTCAATATTTTGTCTTACATATTTGCTTGCATAATCTTTCAGCTTATATCTCATAAGTACAATGAGTCTTCAAGTGTTATCTGGGAGAAAGTTTATTTAAGTTTTTGTGTTAAACAAATCATTTCTTATTTAGTTCTGATGTTCAAGCTCTGAGTTTACTTGAGTTGTTAGAAGCATCTTTAGAGTAGGCCTAGTTGTAGTTTGAAGTTTTACAAAAGAGAAAACCTCAGCTACGGCACAAAGAATTTTATAACCTTGTGCTCTTAGCTGAGAATAAAAAGATTGGCAAGTAGTTTAGTATTCTTTTTAAGCATCATTGGCGAAGAGGAGGCTTCCCCTCCTAATTTGAAGAGCAGTTCAACTATGCATAGTTGTTCATTTCCAATCCACATTCCAGAGGTCCGAATTGAAATGCCAACATGTATCTCACTTTTTTCATTCAATTACTTACCATTTTAGCTTAAGTTTTATTTTTCAAGCATTTAGATTAGATTTTTGAAGAGACACACTACTGTGAGCATGAGCTACTATTCCCATTCTATCCTTTTCTTCCTAGATTCCTAGTCTATCCTTCCTAGCCAATTCTCTAGTAGGTTTTCCTACAGTGCATCTTCCCCTCCTTCTTGTCTTCACCCGGTCATTTTATGCCAATCCTCAGTCAAGATCAGCCCCTCAGAGCTGAGAAGATCCCCCAAGTTATGTATCCTGGCCTTGTGGCATCAAACCAAATCAGCGTTGAGTTGTTGACCAGCAAGTCCATCAACATGTCATTTAGACCACACAATCTCCTCACCTCCTAGTTCCCTAATTCCAGACCCTCAACACTTATTATGAAGAAGCCAGGCAATTGTGGGAACAAAGAGCCCATGAGAAACTTAAGTCCTCCAATCACAAGCGCAATGGCAACACTTTAAACAAAATAATTGTACCGATCAGTGTTTTTGTGATTTTTTTTGGTCCCAACCAGACCTTAGGAAGTCAATTGTATGAGGTAAGATATGTAATTTGCACCACACGCAGTAACAAAGAGTTGAGAGAAGCATAGCAATACTTGATTTGAACACTCTATACAGTGCTTTTTGTAATAGCCCAAGTTGAAGGGAGGGGAAGAGATCAATTAACACTTCCAGCTATTTCTCCCCACATTGTGGTTTCCAGTTTAAATTTCTTTGTTTATAGTGTTGTGCTCATTTGTTTTGTTTGTGTTTCCATTCATGCAACTGTACACACTAAATCAGCAGAAATCTGCATTCAATCTGCTGCCATTTGAGTTTTGATTCAAGTAAGAAGACTAATACAAATGACAATGAATTTTCAGCAAGTTGAAACTTGAGAAAATACAAATAGATATTAAGTTAAGAGAGGCCAATAAAAATCTGTGAATGGTGGTTCCACCTATTGTACCCAAACCCGTTCCTGCTCCTCCTGGGCCTATATACTATGCATCGCTCCTAGGCACTAGTTATGAGATATGTGATCTGTAGCATGTTGTGTGGAGACATCAACATATCATTGTGGAGATATTCTATGTACTCACAGTAGTTATGAATACAATGATCTTTCCAGCAATATCTGTCTTATATATTCTTAATATGATGATCTCTCTCAATATAGCTGTGCATGATCTTCATGTAGATGGGTTAGCATGTGCATAGGAATTTTCCCTCTACTAGACTCAGGTCACAATATGCACCTATCACTCCATTGGTCCAGGACTCAAAGGTACAACTGCTCTTGTTCAGATCCAAGAGTTCTCCATTGGCAATTTGTGTTGGCTTTTGTGATCATCGTTGATCCAAAAGCATGTTGTTGTCGAGGGTGTTCAGTTATTTAGAACCTATATTGTTATGTGTAATTGTTAATGTAACATGTTACTGTTGTATTATTGTAAGGGTGGTTAGATTGTCAGGCAGATTAGTTAATGGTAGGTACACAGGTGGTTGTTGCACTGGAAAAAGTAAGAAAGCTTATATAAGCCAATTTATTTTGCAATGTAATTTATCCAGGCAAGTTTATTTAATAATATTTCAGCCTGTGTATATTTGTCCTCCATGTTGTAGTCTCTGCATTCTATATCATCTCTGATTCTACAAGTGGCATCAAAGCTTTGGGTTAGTTTATGTGCCACAGAAGGTGTTTGCACTTTTTTCCCATTTTGTAGGAGCTGGTTTGAAATGAAAAATATTTTTTCGTGACTGCTGAAATTCTGCTTTGCACACTTATGTATCAAAGAAATGTTTCATAGCATGGTAAAGAAATCACCACAACTTATCTTCATCTTCACGCATGAAATTAGTTGATGCCTTTTATATCTTGCCATCATTGACAGGATTATTAGACTGCATTTCTCAAACCTTCATCGTTTCGTTTCTTTTGTCTTGCAGATTGATGATTGATGCAGCCAATTAATATTTTTTTCTTTTTTGTGCACCTATCCAACAGATTGGGCATTACCCAGGGTAAGAAATTATTAATAATTTTTTTTACTGATCTGATCAATAGTGGGCTCAATTCTTTGTTTTTTAATGATTTGAGATGTGGGTTGGACACTTTAGTGAAGGAGTGAAGTTATAAAAAACTGGAACTCGTCCCTGCATTAAAGCATTCAAAAGGTTCTCAATTTCTTCATCTTCTTTCCTCATTTCGGACAATAGTTTAAATAGAACTCACACTGGTGGCTTTTGTACTGTCCCCTTCTTTAGCACTACACTTCTTAGTGATTGTTGACTTAATTCTGGATACCCGTAGGCAGGTCACAGGCAGAATTAGGGTTTCCAGCTGTTTGGAGGCTTTTGTTGTGGATTCAGGGGTTTGCATGTTGGAGTTTTGTAGTTTGGGTTATGGATTCCTTCTGGGTTTTCAAAAAGCTTCAGAGGGATGTGACATGCATTTCAATCAAGAGTTTGCATGTAGGATTGGTTGTTGGATTCTTTCTTGGTTTTCAAAGAGCTTCATAGTGGTATGACATGCATTTGCATTTGACAACCTTTTCCGGGCTTACTATTTTTAGTAAGTTGCGACGGCTGCCCGGTTTGTGCTCAAAATGTATTTGGAACCACTTACTATTTTTAGCAGTATGCTATTTATAGTAAGTGTTATTTTTAGCAATTCAGTTTGGGGGTTTCCGAAGTGGTTTCAATTTATAGCAATGGCTGGTCTTGATATTGCTATCTTCAGTTGGTCACAGTATTCTTCTATAGTTTTCAGTTTCGCTCAGTTTGGGTGTTTGGCATATACTTACTATTTATAGCAGTGCTACTTATAGTAAGTCACCTTTGGGGAAGTTGGTCCCAGGTCAATGTTCTCGTTGCAGCATTGTCACTCAGTTTATTGTCGAAGAGCCTAAGGTTTTAGTTTTGATATTTGTTTAATTCGACCATTTAAGTCATTTTATAAAGTTATGTTATAAAATTAAATTGAGGGGTATAGTGGTCATTAAAAGTGTACCCTGAGCCTAATGCAACAACTTCATGTTGTTTTAAAAAGCTTTATTAATATTTAATTGCCTCCTTGAAGTGGATGCCTAAGGAGAGGGGAAAAGAGATATTTCAAAATGTTAAATAATTTCATGAGGAAGGCATTGGGTTTTATGTTGGAATTAAGATCTTTTTGAAGTCCATCGCCCTAATAGTTTATAATCTGGGTTTGGCTCTCATTTTTACATCTTGGCTTGACAACATAGCAGAACGTTGTTGGATTTCTTCCAGAGTGCTTGGGCTGCAAACTGTGGTTGAAAACCCTCTCCGCTTGAGCTGGTTTCAGTGGTGAAATATCCTCCGTAATCAAATAGAGTGTGGTACTACAACAGGAATCACATTGAGATTCACAGAGTTTGAATTGGGAGATTGGAAAATGAAAATTTATCAAATATTTTGATGAGTTTTTGGTGTATTTTTGATTGCTTTCAGTTTTGGAGTGTTTGGTAAAGATTTTGGTGTGTTTATTTGCATTTTCTGGCATTGCACTTTTGGACCAGATTTCATGTTTATGCTCACAACTTTAAAATGGATTGAAAAATCAAAATGGGTATTTGAACATTAGAAGAGTCATTTTCTGCCAATCGTTTCAAGCACAAGAACGTAATTTTTGGCTGTGCATTTGAATTTCTAGCGCAAATCGACTTTTCAAGGAGGGACGCCCTTGCCAGGAGAAAACCTTGTTTTTTGACCAGCACATGTGGAGCTGAGCTTTGGGTACTTTGGTGCTGGAAAAAAGCCCTGGGCATTGGAGAATAGGAAGATTCTCGAAGGGTAAGCTTATGTTGATTTGGCGCTTCTTCAAGAGCCTTCTTGCTGCTGTAACAGGTTCATTATAAGTTTAATTTTCCATTGTAATAATCTGATGTTGAATAGAAAATGAATTACTATGATGTTGGTTTCAATTTCTTTTGAAGGGTTTAGTTACTAGCATTTCCTATTCATTGCTATCTTCATTTCATGTTATATACTCTTGCAAACTCATTGAAAAAACATACACAAACCCATCATTGAACAAGCAACCAACAAATAGGGGTTTTCAAAAAAATATATATATCAAGGGTGTATGTTACACCTTTCCATTAAATCTAAATTACTAATATAGAGAAGAGTTGGTTACAAGCAACTGTGTTGCAGTGTATGGTCATGAGTTCAAATCTTTGTGGTGTTTTATTTTTTGTCCATTCATAAGTAATAAACTTCATATAAATAAACAAGTGCAGTAAGGTTGTATGTGTTTATGCATGGCACAATTGATGTAAGAAATACTCTTATCCATAGTTTGCAGACTCGGCTGGACTCTGCGGACTCGCCGTGGACTCGAGAGTCCATGGGCCAGCCGAATCAACTCACCACGGACTCAGGAGTTGAATCCAAGAGAGTCCTGGGTCGAGACTCCCGAGTCCGACCTTGGGACTCTCCTGTGCGGCTAAGTCTTAAAATGGGTTAAAAACCCATGTTTCTTTTTAATTTTTTTTTCATTTTAACACTCTCAATTGTGAAATATAGGTCTCCAAATTGATTTGAGGTTGATTGAAGCAAGGAGAATGAACTAAAAAGATCAAAATAGAGCCAGGTAAGTGATCTACCAATTCTTTTTTTTTGTTTTCTTGCATTCAAAATCAAAAAAATAAAAAAAATAAAGGGGAAATGCTGCCAAATTTTTTTCTATTTTCCTTAATAGCCTAATTCTTACTATTTCTAGTTTGGTTTTGCATTTTTTTTCTTTTGCAAATGTCTGAAACTTTGAATCACATTTATTTGTTGACTTTTTAGCAAAACCTAGTTGATTTTTTTTTCCATGTTGAACTTGAAACAACAATGTCGTCTTCAAATCCAAAGGGAATGAGAAAAGACCCTGCATGGAAGTATGGAATACCAGGAAATAAAAAAGGTGAAGTGACATGTAATGAATGCAAGAAATGGATGACAAGAGGGATAAACAAATTAAAATACCACCTTGCAAAAATACCTGGGCAAAATGTGGAGGGATGCCCTAAGACTACTCCTGAGATTATTAGAGAGATGAAAGCCCTCCTTGCTGAATATGAGCTAAAAAGGGATGAAAGACAAAAAACAAAGGATGCCCTAGCAGCAATGATGAGTGGAACTGGATCCCCTTCTACACCATCTATGCCCCATGGTACTACAAGTCCAAGCATACGTGCTCCACATTCATCTTTTGGTGAGAATCCTAATGGTTCCTTTTCTACTGCTAGTGCTAGTCAGGGTCCTTCATCAGGACCAAATTATTTTATTCTACGTAATGTTCGAAGAGCACAACCTTCACTTGAAGGTACCGGTTGGAATAAGGAAAAGCATCATGAAGCTAGGATGGCTGCTGCAAACTTTTGGTACTACAATAATCTGCCTTTCAATGTTACAAACGGCCCATATTGGGAAGGTTTGGTGAATGCCCTTACAGCTGCAAGAAAGGGGTTTAAGACCCCATCATCTAGAGATTTGAGTGGGTCATTGCTAGAGGAAGTTGTAAAGAATACACGGCTTGTGGTTGATGAGCAAAAGAAATTTTGGCGAAGAAAAGGTTGCAACATTTTATCTGATGGGTGGGCAGATGGACGAAATAGAACTCTCCTTAACTTTTTAGTGGCCTCTAATGGTGGATTGGTGTTCCTAAAATCAATAGATACCTCCCATGAAGTTAAAAATGCTGAGACTTTATGCAATCTATTACATGGGGTGGTCCAGGAGGTTGGAGTTGATAATGTTGTCCAAATCATCACGGACAACGCAGCTGCAAATGTAGCTGCAAGTAGACTACTTATGGAGAGGTATCCCACAATTGCATGGTCTTCGTGTGCTGCACATTGCTTGGACCTATTGCTAGAGGACATTGGGGAGATTTCATGGGTCAAAAGAGTGGTTGAAGATGCAAAAAGTGTTACAAAATTTATCTACAACCATACTTGGGTGCTTTCTTTGATGAGGAAATTCACAAATGGCAAGGACCTTGTGCGACCTAAGTGACACGATTTGCTAGCCACTTCCTCACAGTGCAAAGCATTCTTGGTGCCATTGGTCATCTCAAGCAAATGTTCATGTCCGATGCTTGGAAGGAGTCCTCATTTTCCAATAGACCTAAACGGGAGAGGATTGTTGCCATAGTTTTTGATGAGACAAATGGAAAGGATTTGATGGGGGTTAATTAGCAATCACACAAAAAAAAAAATATACATGATAATCTATTTGCTGTTTTTATTTTTTGAGGGGTTAATTTTGTTATAATTTAACATTTGTTTTCATTTTTTTAGGTGACAAAACCTTTGGTGAGGGTTCTTTGTATGGTGGATGGAGATGGCATGCCAATGAGTTTCATCTATGAGGCCATGGATAGGGCCAAAGAGGCCATATCACGTTACTATGGTGGCAACAAAAGGAAATATGAAATCATATGGCGCACCATTGATCGGAGATGGGCACACCAACTCCACCAGTTGATTCATACCTTTGCCTACTTCTTGAATCCGAAGTTCTACTTCTCAAACACATTTAAGGCGGATGAGGAGGTCATGGAAGATCTTGTCATATGCATTGATAGGATGGTGCCTGATCGTGAGTTGAGAGATAAGGTGCTTGATGAGTTGGAAGTGAGATTTGTTACATCTTATTTATGAATTTGCAATGTTGAGCCTTGACTATCTATGAATTTTCTATATTTGATTTACTTTTTCTTTTATCTATTCAAGGTCTACAAGGGTGCAGAGGGGAGACTCTTTTCCTCCCAGCAAGCAATTGAAAGGAGAGGAAAACAACAACCAAGTAAAAAATGAAATTAGAAACTTGATTCTTATATATAGATTGTTTACTTTATTCTTATTTCTTAATACTTATATTTTTTAAACATGTTTTTGCAGATCTATGGTGGGAGAACTATGGTGCTAGCACACCAAATCTTCAAAAGCTAGCCATACATGTCTTGTCACAGCCATGCAGTGCTTCTAAGTGTGAACGCAATTGGAGTTTATTTGAGAACATTCACACAAAGAAGAGGAATAGGTTGACTCGGCAGCGCCTAAATGATTTAGTTTTTGTTTGGTACAACCTTCACCTTCGAACTAAAAAGGTGGAGGGTTTTTCACACGAGTCCATCAACTTGGATGACATTGATCCATATGGTGAATGGACTATTGATGAACAAAATAATGAGGCTGATGTCTTCCTTACTGATGAGGATCTTGCTGAATTAGAGAGAGCAGCAACAAAAGAAGAAGCAGCAAGATTGGATGCCATGGAGGATGACGAAGACACATTTGAATATCATGTTTCCCCTACTCGATCTCCTAGTCCTCGTTCAAATACTATAGCACGGGCACCTTCTAGTTCTAGGCCTCCAAAATTGAGTACCATTGGGAGGGGAAAGAGGAAGATGCAGATTACATGTGGTTGTTAATGTTTTCCTCTTTTTGACATGATTATATGTAAACATTTATAAACTTATGATGCTGTTATACATTGAAACTATGAGTATTTGATGACTATGAATGATGAAATTTCAATTATTGAGTGTTTGATGATCATATGACGTGTAATCTTTGAATTATGAGTGTTTGATAATCAAATTAGGCTCTTATGTTATCTAAATGCATTAATTTGTTCTTGTTTTTTTGTAAAACTATGATTTTTTTTTTTTTTGCCGAGTCCTAGCTGAGTCTTTTCCTAAGTCTGTGTCGAGTCTTTTCCTAAGTCTGTGTCGAGTCCCAAGTCCGAATCATATTTTTGGGCTGTCGAGTTCGCAGCAAGTCCGAGTTTGCAAACTATGCTCTTATCATATTGGCGTTGATTAGGAAGATCACATGTTCAAATCCCGTAAAGTTTATTTTTAATCATGTTATTTTCTCTGTGTATACAAGCTCTATGAAGTAGGATTGTTAAGATTTTTTGTTCAAGTAAACATAGGCATATGACCAGTCAAAGTATAGGTTTTGGCACCTTCCATATCTGTTGATGGTGTTAGTTTTCAGTCTTGAAACCTCCTTATTACATTTTTGGAAAACAATTTTGTAATAGTTATCATGGTCACACAACATGCATGCTTGTGCTCTTGGGGCTATTAGAGATATTTTGGTGACTTTCATGTTCAATCTAGCTGCTAGAGCCTAGAGGGCCAGAGAGGAGATTAGTGGATCCACCAGGAGGAAGGAGGACCATTTCCATCTTGGGTTTGCTATTCACTCAAAGATTGGGTAAAATGCTTAAGCAGTTTGTTAGGAATAGATAATAGATATTTTCCTTGTTCTCGTCATATTGTTGTTTTGGCTTTCCAGTGTACTTAATGTTAGAAGTGCTGTGTTGCATTTTGGTTACCAGTTTTTGAGTGTTAATGCAGAGCAGGATGCTGGCAAGTGGTAAAATCAATTTGTTTAGTAGATCTTCATGATCAGTCTATGAGCAGTGTTCTCTTAACATTGTGTTATCCTTCCGTTGTGATAAGAGTAATCCACCAGGGATACTGGTCATCATAGTTGGGCAATGACATATTGTGGTATGGTTAGAGGCATGCTAAATGATAGACTTCAGCATGATCATGTCAGGGAAGCACTGGATGTACAGATTGATATGGGTTGCTCACCACAAAATGTGGAACAAAGAGTTGTGCATCAAGAAGATGCTATGTATTAAC
>VDFB02336599.1:0-17531 GCA_007258455.2 Sequoia sempervirens
AGTCATGGTGGTGGCATAGCTCTTTCTTGCAAGTAGAGAGTGTGAAAGTGAGTGATCATTAGGGTTTGACCTTGTTTTGATTGAACCCTAATTCAATCCATCATCATCCAGAATGTTCATTTAAGGCACGTGGAGGATATCAAAGGGAGGTCGAAACTATAATTTATGCCTTATGTCTTTATTAAGGTCTGAGTTCAAAGCTTATGTGAGTGGGGCCGAATCTTCTTTGCTAGGTCGAAGGTTAAGTCTTTTGGACTTTTCTTTCCTTAGAGTTTTGAGGGGTTTGAATATTGAATATTTGAAATATGGGTTTGTGCCCTAGGTTGTTATTTTAAGTATGGGACAATTAAGGGAGAATTATGAATACCCTATGCCAGAGGTCAATATTTCTTTAGGGTTTTTATTTTTGATTGATTTTGAAGAAATCAATTATGGAGTTGATGGAATATGATATTATGTAAATGTATTTTTATGATTTTTGAGAAAATCGAAATGTTGTAATGGAGAAATAAGGAGATTTTTTCTTTTTGCAAAAGATTTCCAATCTTTAAATTGCAAAAATAGGCAAATTGTAAAAAATTGCATCTTGTAAAGTAGAAGCATAAAAGCGATATTCTATAAATTGCTTTATGTTTTCTTGCTATTTTTAGCAGATCTTTTATTGACTTTTCCTCTTGGTCGGATTTGAGACTTGTCTTGGAGAGATAAGGTGTTTTTTGCTTTTAAAGCAAGATTAGCCTATTTTTAGAGGCTTGACAGTGTAATCATGAAAGCATTGTGCTTTTTTCTACTTTAAAGCAGTTTTTGAGTTTGTTTGAAGCCTTTTTTCCTTGAGCTTTTTTCTGAGCTCGGATTAGGGTTTTCCTTGAGAGTTCTTTTGATAGACTTAGTCTTTCAACTCTCCATTCTCAGCAGTTCAGAATCATAGTTCCTGCTCTTATGCATTTTTGAGCTTGTGAACATTGTACTCAGTTTTGACAGATTGACACTCTTTCAGTTCCAATAATACAACAGAGTTCTTCTTTCCACTTTCTTGTCTCAAGACTGGTAACAACAGTTTGATATTTTGTGTATTCAAGTTTGAAACCTTAATGTCCTGTCTTTATGAGTTCTTCTGCACAAGTTTTCATGTTTTCAGGTTATGTGTTGTATTCGAAGTTCTGAATCTTCATATGAATTAATGATGAAATCATGTATTGGTGAGATTGTAGGAATCATTGTAGTGAAGGGATTGTTGTGAGTGGCAGGTTTCAGTTTTCTGTCAGAGGTTTTAGTCATCATCAGTTAGATTCAGATTTATTTTCAGTTCACCTTTTCATCCTTTTTCCCCTGAAGTTTTAGAATAGGATTTATCATTCGGAGAACCAGCTCACTCTGGAGATTCCTCTTTCACGCAGATCACCCACATTTGAAAGAGGTTTCCATGTTTTAGTAGTTTCTGAATATTGCACAAGCAGTGCAAAACTATTGATAACATTTACTAATGCTTTTTAAATGATAATAAAATTTTATGGAATTTTCTCTCATATTATCCCGATGATGATTAACTTATACCACATATACTTATGTCATTCTTACATGGCACACATCCTCACATTTGGGATAAATTTCAACATAATTTTGTCCCCTTTCACATGAGCAATCACACTTTATATATTGGTCCAAAGACTAGAGCCAACACAATAACATATGTGTTTGTTTCACTTTTCTCTCAAATAAAATCACTATATTTAATTTAATGGGTAATATTAAATGTTTGCACTATCATAACTCTTACATGAATCTATGCATGCATAGATTATACAGTTCACTCCAATTCCCAACACCTTATGCATGGAGATCTTATTTATTCCTTTGATTGGATTCATGTTTGTGTAGATTGAGGGGAAAACATTGATTCCAACTCCTCAATAACCCTACATGTCATGTTGTCTCCTTTTTTGATGCATTCTTGTATAGATTGATGAGTCCATACTAGCCCTAACTCTTTAATAACCCTATACAACATGATTTTTTTATGTCACAATATTTTCCATGGTTTCATGGGGGAAAAAATAGTTATATCCCCATGAATGCATCATCGTATCCCTCTTGTTGTTTACATTTGAAGGTTGACACAAGTTATAATCAATGCAAAGTGATACAATTTGTATATTCATGCTTGGTGTTGGTGCTACTAATGCTTTGTCCAATGTACGTGTGTAGGTTTAGAGATGTAGCTCTATGAAAAAATAGATTGAGTATAGGAAATCATCCATTATCTTCCCTTTTAAACATTCTTTCTATTTCAATTTCTATCATTTTTACTTTAGTGTATATAATTTATGTAGTTCACATGCACACCAAAGTAGGAAAAAATATAAAGGAAAAAAGTGTATTCTTCACTCTTTCATCCTCTAGTGTTACACTCACTTTGGACTTGTATTAAGACATGTTATCGTAGTACTTAATTCAATTTTTTTGCGCATAATCTAACGAATCCTGACAAATTTCTCTTATTTAAGCTCTAGTGGTCAAAATCCATCCTAATTTATATGATCATTTTCCCATATTGAACTAGATCACAAATTTAATTATGATGCAGGAGCATCCCAGACATATGGTGATCTGCATCAACCAAAAAAAATGTTTTAGTTTGATGTGTTGTTACAGTTTTGATTTCAATTTCAGATGTTTGTAATTTGATTTTTAATCTATTGTCAGCGGAGGTAGAGAATAATGACATTTTGTCATTTCATTTGACACAATGTCATGTATCGATATGCATTGTGAATGTTTGATGTTTGTTGAAACAAATTTTATCTAATCTAATGGAGGTCAATTTTTGGCATTTGAATCACTATTTCATTATTATGTTTGTTGACGATGACCTATATGCTTTGTTTAAATATCCAATCCATTGGAGTAATGAGTTGTTGGTTTGAGAAGTAAAGGAGTTGATTTATTTTCCATTTAAATATATATGAGCATGGATGGAGTTCATACCAAAAGGAGAGGAGGAGATAGGAATATTGGGCATGGAAGTTGAAGGATCCAAAACATTCCATAAAGGAAGATGCCTAAACAATAAAAAATGCAAATTGGAAGAAAAAGAGGGGTTGTGTCATGATGGAAATGAGTGAAGTTAAAAACAAAGATAAAATGCAGAGAGATAAAACCACACAACCTAATTTTTAATTCAAAGAAAAAAGAAGAATTAAGGGAGAGGGAAGGTCGTGCAAGGTAGGAAGGAAACCTTTAATAAAATATAAGAAAAGTATGCGTGAAAGAGGCTAAGAATAAAATGATGAAAAAATGCAAATTGGAGGGAGAGACTAAGGCATGCGTAGCTAAAGGTGAGTAGAGGAGAAGGCATGACGAGGAGGGGAAAGGAAGAGTAGGTTAAGCAAGAGGGAAGAAGATTTGATAAACAAATTTAATTTATGTAGAGTGAATAAAGGATAAGTCAAGATTAGGAGAGGAAATAGTGAATGAATGTAAGGAAACAAAGAACAAAAAGGATTTAGTATATATGCAGAGTTTAGAATATATAAATTATGCACTTGAGGGTCCAATTATTGCAATAGAAGAAGAGGAGTATGAGATTACCAATATAAGTGAGATGAAGCAAGCACATATCATGCAAGTATGCAAGAAGATAAAGGAAGAGGAGATTACTCTTATGGAAGAGGGTTATTTGAAAGAGGTATCTAGGAAGGGGTTTCAGCGGTACATGTTTCCAATGTGGGGAAATGGAACATCAAGCATTTGAATGTCTACAAATCATGCATGATGGAGGAAATGGAAAAGGGGAAAGAGTGCATGTAGCACAAATTGAAAAGGAAGTTGAGACTTCATCAAGACATGGAGATGATCTCGAAGAAGGAGAATTGTTGATTTTTCAAAGAGTCTTGTTGAATCCGAACAAGGAGAAACCAAAACCTATTCAAAGTAGAATCTATTCGGAACAAAGTGTAAGGTGAGTGGGAAATGTTGAAAATTTGTTATGGAAAATGATAGTACCAACAAAATAGTATTTGAGGAAATAGTGGACAAGCTGAAAATGAAGAGAACCAAACATCCCAGCCCATATCAAGTTTTGTAGTTACAAAATGAGTGTTATTTGTTGGTGAATGAGCAATGTTTGGTAAGTTTTCAAATTAGTAATTACAAAGATGAAATCATTTGTGATATAATACCAATGGATGCATATCATATTCTTTTGGGAAGACTGTGGAAATTTGATAAAGAGGTTTTTCATGATGGTAGATTGAATACATGTGCAATAAATAAGGATGAAAAATAATATGTTTTAAATCCTTTGAAGGATAGAGAAGAGGAAGTTGGCAACATCTCCAATGTTTGTTTTGTTTCCAGGAAGCAATATTTGACAAACTTGGAAGAAGAGAAAATGTGTTTTGTAGTCATTCCAAAGCTTGCAATATTTGGGACAGCAAAGGAAGAGGATAAGAAAGAATAAAAATGGATTTTATAGCTAAAACTTGTCTTTTTGAAGGCATGCAAGTGAGTAAAATGGAAGTTGGAGATGAGACTGTAGGAAGGAAGATTGCAGCAATCAAGGAAGATGGGGTAAATTTTGGTTTTCCTAAATTTAACAATTGTGAAGTGTATGATGTTTTGCATCAAATTGAATTGAAGAGAGTAGAAGAAGGCATGAAGGAGTTGGGGGTTGTGTTACAGCCAGACAAAAATAACTATGTTAGAATACAACACGAAAAATTGGAAGAAGAATTTTGGTGGAGGTGGACAGGTCATGGTGGGTTGAGTCCCACGAAACAAAGAATGATAGGAAGTCATAGTTGGAAATGGATTTCAATTCATGGTGGGAGAAATTCCACAATGGGAAATAATAATGAAGGGCATATTTGGTGGTGGAAGATGGAAAATAGTTTAGCGAAGTGTTGGAAAAGGTGGAGAAAGATACTTTGTGGGGTACTTGTCATAGTATGGGAGTATCCTACAAATTGTTCACAGCTTGGGAAAGTAGTCCTACTACTCAACCCCGTTTTGTGAGTCTAAACTCACAAATTTCTTACTCGACATGTTTGATGCAGGAGCAAACATATGACAATCTACATCAACCAAAAAAAAAAATATTTTAGTTTGATGTGTTGTTATAGTTTTGATTTTAATTTTAGATGTTTGCAATTCAATTTTTAATATGTTGTTAGTGGAGGTAGAGAAAAATGAGATTTTGTTATTTCATTTGAAAAAATGTTATGTATTGATATGCATTGTGAATTTTTTATGTTTGTTAAAAAAAATTTCATCTAATTTGACGAAGGCCATTTTTTATATTTGAATCATTGTTTCATTATTTTGTTTGTTGACTGCTTTGTTTAAATATCCAATCTATTGGAGTAATAAGTTGTTTGAGAAGTAAATAAGTTGATTTATTTTCCATTTAAAATATATATATGAGAGAATTGAGGGAGTCCATACTAAAAGGAGAGCAAAGAGATAGGAAGATTGGGTGTGGAAGTTGAAGGATCCAGAACAATACAAAAATGAAGTTGCCTAAACAATCAAAAATGCAGATTGGAAGAACAAGAGGGGTCACACCATGATGGAAATGAGTGAAGAAGGTTAAAACAAGATAAAATGTAGAGAGATAAAACCATGCAACATAATTTTTAATTCAAAGAAAATGCAGAATTAAGGGAGAGGGAAGGTGACACCAAGCAGGAAGGAAACATTTAATAAAATTGATGCAGAGTAGGGTGGAGTAGGATCAAACAACACAATTTGAACACTTCTTCAAGATTCTCAACCCTAACACTGGCGGTTTAACTCACAATTTCACAATTCTTCTTCTAGGTCTCCAAACCTAGTTCTTTAAACATATCTTTTAGAGAAGGTTATTTCTCCACAAATCCTTGACCATTTAAAACACCATTAGGCTCAATTTTAACATATCTCATTTGTGATTAGGGTTTTTTTGGAACAAATTCATCAAACTGGACCTGTTATGTTGCTCCAAGGCCAAATTGGGCCACCTTTCCAAAGCACCTCTAAGAAATTCAAACACCAGACACCAAAACTTCACACCAATAGTTCTAACATGTCACATAGGGTCCCAAAATGCAGTTTTTATCATCAGATTTCATTACTAAATTGGTGTCCTACCAATTCACTAACCTACCTAAGCCAACACATGAAGATGTTAGGCTAGAGCATGAAAAAAACCACCCCGAACTCCATCCCTTGCTCTAAACAACAACAAAATCATTAAAAACATGCTAAGCCCCTCCATTCCATCGAGTTTGGCCAGGATTCAACGATGGAATGGGTTGCAATTCATAATTATTGTCTTCAAACCCTTGAACCTAGGGTTTTCAGGCAATTTCCAAAGAAATCCCTCAAACTAACTTATTTTTCAATGAAATTCAATCACTCCACAACCAAATCAAAGTATATTCTCTGTACTTTATTTTCACATGAATTTCATAACTCAAATCAACTGTACGAGACCGTACAAAATCAAAACCTATAGAAAAACACAAAAAATATGTAGAAAACAGAGTTTATTCAATTGCTTGTCCTCCAAAATCACATCAGAAGTGTTGCCTCAAAGTTTGTGAGGCCTTATAAACATGTTCTAACTGAAACTCAATGGTTTACAACTTCCATTCAAATAAATGATTGTTCATATTCCCCATAAAGCAAAAATTGTCAAGTTGCAAAGCAACTTTTGCACCATTTTGACAATATTTACAAAACACCACCAAATGACCCTACATGACTCAAATACAACAAAGATGGTCTCCATTTGACCTTATTACATCAATCATATGACAAGACACACAAAACTCAAGTCTAGACACCTAATTGCATCAAATGACCAAAAACTAACTTGTTGACTATACCCTTTCAAGGGATTTGGGATGCAGGTGCAGGTGTTGATGTTGATGTTGTTGATGAAGAATGGGTGAGATATCTACCACCTACTGAACCATTGAAGCTTGAAACCATTCTAGACACTAAGGAGGTCAAGAGAACAAGGCATAAAGTTTACAATGAATATCTTGTGAAGTGGCATGGTCTACCTCCTAAAGATGCAACATGGATGTCAGAAGAATATATTAAGAAGCATGGAACATTAGTACAGGAGCTGATCTCAGGTGGAACTTGAGATTCTTTTCTCTTAAGGTGTATGGTGTAGGAGCACCAATTCAGTTTTTGGTCATTTGATGCAATTAGGTGTCTAGACTTGAGTTTTGTGTGTCTTGTCATATGTTTGATGCAATAAGGTCGAATGGAGACTATCTTTGATGTATTTGAGTCATATAGGGTCATTTAGTGGTGTTTTGTAAATATTGTCAAAATGGTGCAAAATTTGCTTTATAACTTGACAATTTTTGCTTTGTGGGGAATATGAACGGTCATTTATTTGAAGGGAAGTTGTAAACCATTGAGTTTCAATTAGAACATGTTTATAAGGCCTCATAAACTTCGAGGCAACACTTCTTATGTTATTTTGGAGGACAAGCAATTGAATAAAATATGTTTTCTGCATATTTTATGTGTTTTTCTATAGGTTTTGATTCTATATAGCCTCGTATAGTTGGTTTGAGTTCTAAAATTCATGTGAAAAGAAATTACAAAGAATCTACTTTGATTTGGTTGTGGAGTGATTGAATTTCATTGAAAAATAAGTTAGTTTGATGGATTTCTTTGGAAACCGCCTAAAAACCCTACGTTCAAGGGTTTGAAGACAAGAATTATGAATTTCAGCCCATTCCACCATTGAATCTTGGACAAACTTAGTGGAATGGAAGGGCTTAGCATGTTTTCAATGATTTTGTTGTTGTTTAGAGAGGGTATGGAGTTTGGGGTGGTTTTATCCATGCCCTAGCCTAACATCTTCATGTGTTAGGCTTAGGTGGGTTAGTGAATTGGTAGGATAGCAATTTGGTAATGAATTTTGATGATAAAAATTGCATTTTGGGACCCTATGTGACATGTTAGAACTAATGGTGTGAATTTTTGGTGTCTGGTGTTTGAATTTCTTAGAGGTGCTTTGGAAAAGTAGCCTAATTTAGCCTTGGAGCAGTGTAGCAGGTCCAGTTTGATGAATTTGTTCCAAAACAACCTTAATCACAAATGAGATATGTTAAAATTGATCCTAATGGGTGTCTGAAATGGTCAAGGCTTTGTGGAGAAACAACCTTCTCTAAAAGATATTTTTAAAGAACTAGGTTTGGAGACCTAGAAGAAGAATTATGAAATTGTGAGTTAAGCCACCATTGTTAGGGTTTAGAATCTTGAAGAAGTGTTCAAATTGTGTTTTTTGAACCTACTCCACCCTGATTCACATCAAAAATCTAAGATAAGTATGCAGGAAGGAGGCTAAGAAGAAAAATGGTGAAAAAATGCAGATTGGAGGGAGAGACTAAGGCACACACGGCTGAAGGTGAGTAGAGGAGAAGGCATGACTAGGAGGGGAAAGGAAGAGTAGGTCGAGCAAGAGGGAAGAATATTTGATAAACAAATTTAATGTATGCAGAGTAAAAAAAGGGTAGGTCACGACTAAGAGAGGAAATAGTGAATGAATGCAAAGAAATAAAGAACAAAAAGGATTTAGCATATACAGAGAGTTGAGAACATGCAAACCATGCACTTGAGGGAGAAATTGAAATGGAAGAAGAGGATTATAAGGTCATAAAGAGAAAAAGAGGCAAGGAAAAAAAGACCAAATAAAAATACTTGTGCAAAACATAAAATATACACACCATAAGAGTGGTATAAAATGAATTGAAATGGAGTTGAGAGAGATTGGAAAGAGTGATAAATGGATTAAGTTCACATAGGGAATGAATGAATTTTAATGATGTTTACGAGATCAAATGGTCTGAGTGACCAAGGAACAATTAACACATTTTCAAGTTCTTTTCAATGTTGCCTCCTCTTTTGTGTATCGTGACCAAGAGACTCACCGTTTTGTGGAGTCTCACAAAAATGAAATAAATAAAAGGTGTAAGAGAAGATATGGGAGCTATGGAAGAGAAAATCAAGAGTGAACAAAGTAGAGAGGAGTAATTGGCTGAAGAATTTTGTATTGCAAAACAAACATCATTAATGGGAGTTGCATTTGTAAACATGTGTAAATTTGGATTACGAAATATAATTATTTTGCATTCATGATTATGTCTAATTAAATTGGTGAATGAGATAATTGTGTGTGAGAGAGTCTAATTCAATTTAGATGCATAAAGGATTAGTTTGGTAAGACTCATCTTTTTTTATTTACATTAAATTATGTTGCTGAGATTTATGGATTTAAACTATCTTTTTTTTTAACATCAACGTTTCGGATCAAACTCCATGATCCATCATCAGGATTACATTAAATTATGTCCCCTATATCAAATTTTTCCCTCAAGCCTCTTTGTCCAATCTCACTTTTCAATCATCCTAAGCTAACCTTTTCACCAAATCATAAAATAACATGCCAAATTATTTCAATTTAGTATCTCAGATATTTAAAGATAGGTCCTATGGCACTAGAACTTATTTGGAAATCAAAATATCATATTTTAATCATATATAAAAATATTTTGAGGCATATTAGATCATATATAGAATAAATTTCATTGGATCATACTGGATTCATGTGTCTTTTCTATTTTATAATCTTGTGAAAACAATAATAGGACTTAAGGTTTAGGATTTTTTACACTTTAATGTGCACATAAAAAACTCACAAATGTGCTTCTTATCACCCATGGGTTCAAAACCTAGATAATTTCATAGGTGTGTAGTGTTGGGTTATTATATCTTTAGTTTAGATTAGATAATAAATATTAGAGTATATAATGTATGTTAGTTTTTAGTTAGTGAATTAATAAATACTAATTAATTTTTTGGGAGTTATTCTTGTAAGTTAGTTGTTTTGATACGAGGAATGTAAGGCTATTAAAGCTAATGCAAAGCAATGTAATAATTATCTACAAATCAATATATTATTTTGTGATATTTTTTTTGTACAATATGGTTTAATCAATTACATTTGTGTGTGAAATCACCATTTCAATATAGTATTAGAGTGATTATCGTTCTTGTGGTTATGAAGAATAAAGATTTGTTGAGGCATTTTTTAAGTTGTAGATTGCATTTATAGTAAAATTGTGATAAATTTGTCATTTCTTAGAAAATTTAAAGTATTCAAACTATTTTTAGAAATCTAGTGAAGAGGGGAACATAACTCATAAATGGTTATATTCTCAATATTTAGCGAACAGTTTGAAGTAGAAGGTGACATAATATTGTTGGCATTTGATTGCTACATTTGAATAATATTGATTTCTTCAAATTTTATTGAGTTTGGAAAGATGGAATAAAGGAATTTATAAAGGTATTGATATATTTGGTTTCCGCCATTTACGTTGCATGTGAAATGTGAGACAATGTGAGAAGATGTTTCATTTTTTATGATCATACACACTGCTGAAATCTCCATATACTTCAAACCGTTGAAATATCCATGCTTTAAGTCATATGAATAAGGTTTTGAGGATGTCATATGCATAGTCTCGTATATGATGAATTTTGAGTCCTCTTTCTAAACGTATAAAGTGTGGATTCATTCCAAGTTTATGTTTATTTGGGTTTGCTATTATAGTTTAAATTATTAATAATGTGAGGTGTCTAGCTAAGAGAGAAAAGGAAATAAAATAAATTACCAAAACTTGTGAAGGAAATCTTGATTTTGATGTGCTAGAAATATCAGAGTTGTGTAGCAAATTGTGAGGATTTGTAAGAATGTGACCAAGATGCTCAATATGAAATTTTAATGATAGAGCCTATTTTCAAGTCTAAGGTGCAAAATAAAATATATACAATTGTAAGTGAAAGTGTATTTTTGGAGGAAAGGTAACAAGATTAAACCATAGGCTTTATTTTTTATTTGATCACTTTGTTCCTGAAGAAATAAAGGGAGGATTTACAAGGATTTTTGTATCCAGATAATTTGGTTATATTGTAAAAAAAGTACATTATCAATTTAATATGACACTCAATTTGTTTTAAACATGGATACATATAATGTTTATACTCTTTTCATCTATGTTACACCTAAGAGGACCTTCAAAGTTTTGAATGTTGCATTTGCAATTAGAGTATAAAGATGACATATTAGAGGTTGGAGGCAATGGAGGATGGAGGAATTTTTTCATCTCAAGTTAGCTTCTCACTCAAATATGATATAATGCCTAAAAAGTAACACTAGTTTTATCTTGAGTCCCTTCATGGAGCAAAGGGGGGCATGACATTTTTGTTTGATTTGTAGATAATTGAGTATCTCTTGATCTATAGATTTTGTGAGTGGTACATATGGATAATTAATTTCGTCTTGATCCATAGCTTTTCAGGTATGTACTTGTGGATAATTGAGTAAGTGTCAATCCACAAATGGAGGTGTTTTATTGTGGATAATTTAGTTAGTCTTGATTCACAATTGGTTGGTGGTTTTGTTACTGTAGATAATTGAGTTATTCTTGATTCATAGTTGGTTGGTGTCTTTTCTTGTGGATAATGGAGTTTGTCTCAATTCACATGAGGAGTGGTGTACTTATGGATAATGGAGTGTATCTTGATTCACAGGTATTTTGCAGGTTTGACATTCAAGAGATCCACTAGTAATGTGTTTAGTTTGGTGCTTCCTAGGCGAGCAAGGAGAATTGGTGGAGAGATGCTTCATCAAATTTTCTAGTTGGGTAGTTGTGTTCAATCCTTGTAGTGTTATGGTCTTTGTTTAGATTGATGTAATAAGGGGGAATTTTTGGCTATTACATCTTTAGTTTAGATTAGATAATAAATATTAGAGTATAATGTAGATTAGTTTTTAGTTAGTGAATTAATAAAAATAATTAGTTTCTTGAGCTATTCCTATAAGTTAGTTGGTTTGACATGGGAAATGTAAGGCTATTAAAGACAATGAAAAGCAATGCAATAATTATCCAAAAATCAATATTATATATTTTATGATATTTTATGCAATAATGATTTAATAAATTAGCTTTGTGTGTGTGATCACCATTTCAATATGTAGGATTTAGAGGTGTGCAATAATAAACAACATAATTATGTCAAGGTGGACCAAATCGTGCTAAAATTAAATGAAATTGCATATTATTTCATACGAATGCATAACATACACAAAATTTAAATTAATAATATCTAATCCATAACCCAAATATGAAACTAGAATTCTATATTTGATCATTGACTTCTACACAAATAAATTAATGACATCAAGACTCAACATCATTAAAGAGCTAAGAATCATCTAGCCTCTCATTTAATTTTATCGAATATCAATGTATAAGTATTTAAATCTAATTAATTCATTATGTTCTTATATTGTATTAGTGCAGAGGATAAAACTACATAGTTCATCTTTCTCCCCATTCATTTTACACTCACTTTGGGCACTATCATATATACACTATCCTAACACTTCATTTTCTTGTGTTGCACATTAATTAGTGTAAACCCAAAAATTACCCATATGTTTCACTATCCTAGTCATACACATAAACCAATCTCAAATATTAGATTATACCCTTCTCAAACATGATTATAGGGGTGTATCTATCCTTGGATAAAAACACAAATACAATTGCATCCCTTTAATTCAAATACTCTCCTTCTCATTCAAAAATGGACCTTTTAAAAATCCTAACCATTACTCGTGAACATGCATGCCAAAACATCTTGGTTTAAGCATATAAAATTATGTATTTAAAAGACATTCATAATTCATTAGTAGCATGACATGAGAAAATAATGAAAAATAATTATCAATAAATCATTAGATTAAATCAACATTAAATGAAAAATACATTTTTCTTCATCACAAGGATTTTGAATTACTATTAGTTTATTTAATATTGTAAAAACAATAAAGAAGCTTGAATAAGGGCTAAGGATGTTCCATACTTTAGTTATTGCATAGGAAGTCCTCAAAAGAATGCATTCACACTACATTGGTCCAAAATCAAATATCATTTATAGGTGTTCATTCTTTAATTTTTCATGGCATAAGCAATAGAATGTAGAATAATGGCATGGTCATAGAAAAAGTATAGGACTTGATATAGTTGAGATTGGGGAATCCTACCAAATAGCCTACTCATGCAACCAAATACATGTGCAATAACAAAAAATAATGTTCAAATAATAAATGAATTGAAACCCTAATGTTTGGATGCAAAATTCTATCACAGGAGTATAATTTGATCATTTCTTGATCTCAGTCACCCTTCTACGACTTTAAAGAGATTCCAAAATGTGTGCATTGATCTTCATTTTATCTATGGATGGTTAGGAATTTGAATCAGATCCAATATTGGTCATACAATGATTGAATCATTGTAGAAATATTAAAGGGCGATAGCAAGTTGAAAGTTTGCAAGTGCAGTAGAAAGTTGGAAACACGTAGTGTTGAACACACCCAAATATTGAGTGGGGGTGAATCAATATCTTAAAAACTTAAACCCTTCAACAATATGCAAAATCAACCTTTTAATAGGATCAACAACTTATGAACAAATCAACAACACTTACAAGTCAACAACAATGAAAGATAAAGAAATGAATACACATGCACAAGATAACACCAGGTTTATGTCAAAATCCAAATGAGGGAAAACCACAAAGAGAAATCTCTCAATATAGGAAGCTCATTGCTTAAAAAATTACAATTTGTTTCGAGGCTCACTACTTAAGGAAGCACACTACTCTCGAAAGGACTTATAGGCTAAGGCACACAACCTTAGGGAAAGATACAAAGGACTTGTAGCATTGAGGTGCACAATCTTAGGGAAAGATACAAATTACAAGGACTTACTGAAGAGACTCACTTCTAATAGTAGGATACATGAAAATATGAAATTACAATATATGTCAACGATAAACTCTGTTGATTGAGGCATTAAAGCTCATTTCTCTTTTCTTTTCTACAACTCACTACTTCATTCCATACTTACACACCACACCACTCTTTATTTCCTTGCAACTGAAATGTTCTTTCATTTATATCCTCTACAAGATCTCAAAACATCAATTAGGTCAGCCAAAATAGAAGATAAACAATAAGCTCAACAAGTTAGCCACAAAAGCATAATACAATCCTATCCAAGAGATAGAGAGGGCCAAATAACAACTTATTACATCTTTCAATTTGATCCCAAAAAACACATATGTTGGCCCGCACATCAACCCAAGTGAGCAACAAGGAAATATGTAGATGAAACATGTAGCACAATACCAATCAACCCAAAAACACATCTTCAACTGAAATTACTCAATGTGGTTCTCAACAAGATAGGCCAGGACCCAAATACATATTAAGACAACCTCAAATGTTGGTGCAGGCCCCCAAGCACATAGCACAAGCAAGAAAATAAGCTCTATAGACCATACATCCATAAATTTCCTAGAAAACCAACTCAAAACAATATGCGGCACCAAAGAGGCCAATCATTAACATGTGGACCACAAAGAGATGTTCTTTGATCATTCAACAACACTTCCAATTACTTCATTCACACTATCATGTCAAAAACAATCATTGCAAACTAAATAGAAATAGAACACTTCATCCCAGAAGCACAAAATACACAATCATGAGATGAAACATTGATAAACAAACTTTTGAAACACTTTATTACATGAAAATTGAACTAAGACACTACACAAACACTAAAATAATGTTCACCAAGCTAGAGGAGCAAAAAAAACAATGCAGATAAATGTGGAGCATTTTTTTGGACTAGTCTAGACAACCGAAAAAAACTACCAATACATTGCAAATACCAAAAACCTCATCGGCAACACTGGTGACCAAAAAAATAGAAGTGCAACATCCACAAAACATAAACACTAAAATCCAAACTGCAAGACCATATCTTCAAATGCGGAGGAATGCAAAGCATTCTCCCAAACAACCTTTAACACTTCTTGTAGCAGAAACTTTCACCAACATGCAGAGACCAAAACTTCCTTGCAGCAACACATACTTCCTCAGGAACAACAGGAGAGAGAATACAACATACTAGAGATCATAAAAATATCTCTCCAACATCAATATTACTACTAATCTTCATCTTAATATATCATCATGATATCATCTCTAATGTCAGCAACCATACTCAATACAACTCTAATTATCATTAAAAAAGGCATGACACCCAACCATGAACATCAATAACTCATCCAAACAAGGGATGACTACATCCAACCATGAACATCAACTCATCCAAAAAGGGTATGACTACATCCAATCATGAACATCCATGAACATCAACAACTCATCCAAAAAGGGAATGACTACATCTAATCATGAACATCCATAAACATCAACAAATCCACTATTAGCATGTAACATCAATGAAAACCCTAACTGAGTTTTGACATCAATGACAACCAATACCAACAATCTCCCTTGGCACAATGGGCACACACACCAGCATATCTCTCCCCCTTGGAGCCATCAAGGACAAGGAAAAGATATTCTAAATCACAACATATTCTCCCTTGACCAATAATAAAACTTTATTTAACCACAACCGTACATGCTCCCCTAATAACAACAACCAACCAACTACTCACCTGCTCCCCTTGAGAGGTAGTACACTCAATCCAAGAGAAAAACAATAAGACATGAATTTCTCCCCTAGATAGATGCATCATCTATACATATAGTTAGAAAAAGGAGGGGCAATAACCCATAACTTCTACTAGAGATACTCAAAAGTATCCTTTGAAAGTGCCTTAGTAAAGATATCTGCAATTTGATCCTTAGTAGGCATATACTCCAATCTAACTTCTTGCTTTGCAGTCTTCTCCCTCAGAAAGTGATACTAGATAGAAATATGTTTGGTTCTTGAATGCATCACTAGATTCTTGGAAATGTTAATTACACTGGTATTATCACACAATATGGGAATGGATTCATCATATACCACCTTTATATCCTTTAGAGTCTGCTTCATCAAAAGAGCCTGGGTGCAACAATATACTCAACTTTTGTTGTGGATAAGAACATTGAGTCCTTCTTAATAAACCAAGAGACCAATTTTCTCCTACGAAAAATGCACTTCCACTAGTGCTTCTCTGGTCATCCACACATCCTACCCAATCAGCATCGATATAAACAATCAAAGAAAAATTATCATCCTTCTTATACCACAAACCATAATCTGGAGTTCCCTTCAAATATCTAAATATTCTTTTTACTAATTTCTCATGAGTTTGCTTAGGATTAGTTTGATATTTGGCAACCAAACATACTACATGCATAATATTAGGTCTAGAAGCAGTCAAGTACAATAAACCTCCAATCATAGATCTATAAAGAGTCTAATCAACCTTGGGTGACTCATCAGTCTTACTCAAGTGACAACCAGTTACCATAGGAGTACTTACATGTTTGGAATCCTCCATGCTAGAATTCTTAAAAATCTCTTTAACATACTTAGCTTGAGAAATAAATATACTATCATCTAGTTGAACAATTTGAAGCCCAAGGAAGAAATACAACTCACCAATCATAGACACCTCAAACTCTTTTTGCATCTCTTTTGCAAACCTCTTACACATATCATCATCTCCACCAAAGATGATGTCATCAACATATACAAAAACTATCAAAATCTTGTCTTAACCTTAATGTAAAGATTACTATCTCTAATACCTTTATTTAAAGCTTGCTGAAGTAAGTACTTATCCAACCAAGCATACCAAGCTCTAGGAGCTTGCTTGAGTCCATACAAAACTTTCTTAAGTCTGCATACCATGTTCAGATCTTTTGATAGCTAGAAACCATCTAGTTGCTCACTATATACTTCTTCCTCTAAATTACCATTCAAGAAGGCTGACTTGACATCCATCTGTTAGACTTTGAAATTCTTGTGAGAAGTAAAGGTAAGAAACATCCTTATTGCCTCCATTATGGCTACTGAAGAAAAAGTCTCCTCAAAATCAATACTTTCAATTTATGAATAACCCTTACACAGTAACCTTGATTTGTTCATCACAACTTCACCATCTTCATTTCTAGCTTGTCTCTGAAAACAACACCCACTTTGTTCCCTTTGTATAACATTCTTGTAGTAAATTCGTAGTTTGGGAACCAAATCCCATGTCAAATTATTTTCTATCGAATTCAATTCTTCTTCCATTGTCTTCAACTAACCTTCATTTTTTCTAGCATCAAAAGAGTTTTTGAGCTCAACCTTTGATAGTAAACACAAATTCATTTGCTCAATTGCTTTTACAAGACTTCTCCTAGTCAACATACCCTCATTTGTATCACCAATTATTTGATCTACAAAATGATTCTTCTAAACATACTTTTTTGGAGTCTTAGGGGCCTTTTTTTATTCTTGTTTCTTCTCTTCTTTCTCTTCTTATTCTTATTCTTCAAAGTAGGGAGGTATATTAGATATGCAAACCTCTGGTTCTTGTGAGATCTTACACAAATCTTCATCTACCTTAATATTTGTGCTTTTAATCATCTTTCCCAATCT
>VDFB02336600.1:0-42267 GCA_007258455.2 Sequoia sempervirens
TTTTGAAGATATGGTCTTGCGGTTTGGGATCCAGTGTTTGTGCTCTGTGGATGTTGCCCTCCTATCTTTTTAGGTCACCAGTGTTGCCAAGGAGGTTTTTGGAAATTGTAGTGGGTTGGAAACTTTGTTGGTTGTTTGGACTGGTCCAAAAAATTCTTTGCATTTCTCTGCATTGATGTTTCTACTCCCACGGCTTGGTGAATGTGCTCTCAGTGTTTGTGTAGTGTCTTAGTTCAGTTTTCATATAATAAAATGTTTCGTAAGTTGGTTTATTAATGTTTCATCTCTTATTTGTGTATTTTGTGCTTCTGGGATGAAGTTTTCTATTTTTGTTTGGTTCGCAGTGGCTATTTGTGGCATGACAGTGTGAAAGAAGTATTTGGAAGTGTTGGTGGATGTTCATAGAACATCTCTTTGTGGTCTACAAGATAATGATTGATCTCTTTGGTGCTGCATATTATTTTGAGTTTGTTTTTGGGAAATTTGTGGATGTTTGGCTGATAGGGCTTGTTTTATTGCTTGTGCTATGTACTTGGGGGTCTACGCCAACATTTGAGGTTGTGTTAAGATATACTTAGGTCTTGACCTATCTTGTTGAGAACCGCATTGAGTAATTTTAGTTGAAGATGTGTTGTTGGGTAGAGTGCTATTGCGCTATACGTTTCCTTGTTGCCAAACTGGGTTGATGTGTGCCAACATATGTGTTGTTTGGGATCACATTGAAAGATATAATTTGTTATTTGGTCCTCTCTATCTCGCATTATGTTTTTGAGGCTAGCTTGTTGAGGTTATTGTTTATCTTCTATTCTAGGTGGCCTCATTGATGTTTTGAGACCTTGCAGAGGATATAAATGAAAGAAAATTTTAGTTGCAAGAGTGAGTGTGAGTGATGTGATGTGCGAATATGGAATGAAGCAGTGAGTTGTAGAAAAAAAATAAGAGAAATGAGCTTTAATGCCTCAATCAATAGTTTATTGTTGACAAATGTTATAATTTCATATTTTCATATATCTTGATATCAGATAGTGAGTCTTTTTAGCATGTCCCTGTAATTTGTATCTTTCCCTGGGGTTGTTCAGCTTAGTACTACAAGTCCTTTGTATCTTTCCCTAAGGTTGTGCGCCTTAGCCTACAAGTCCTTTCGAGAACAGTGTGCTTCCTTAGGCAGTGAGCCTTAAAACAAATTGTAATTCTATAAGCAATGAGCATCCTATATTGAGAGATTTTCCTTCGTGGTTTTTCCCTCCTTGGGTTTTTCATGTAAATCTAGTGTTATCTTGTGCATGTGTGTTTTATCTTTCGTTATTGCCAATTTATTTATGTTGCTGATCTATTCATAAGTTGTTGATCCTGTTAAAAGTCTAAATTTGCATATTGCTGAAGGGTTTAAGTTTTGAAGATACTGATTCACACCCCCCCCAAGTCAAGTTCCTCTGAAGAAGCTTAACCGCTTGAGGAAAGGTCTGGGATGGCACATGATGGATCTTACAAGGGTCCTAGGTTTGATGGGACAAATTAAACCTTTTGGAAAGTAAGAATGGAAGGCCATCTAAACTCTCTAGGGTTTGGTGTTCAACAATCTGTAAATGATGGTTACATTGCACCATCTACTCCTCCAACAAATCCAACTGAGATTAGGTTGTGTGAGAACAATTCCAAGGAAAAGAATGCTATCATGTGTGGGTTAGCTGATTTAGAACTTCTAAAGGTGATGAATTTCAATTCTGCTAAGGATGTATGGGAAAAGCTGAGCAACATTTATGAAGGAGATAATAAAGTGAAGCAAGCCAATATATAAATATTCAAGAGTAGATTTGAAACCTTGAGGATGACAGATGATGAAGAAATTGCTAGTTATATGCTTTGAGTGGATGAAGTAGTTATTGGCATCAGAGATCTTGGTGGAGAAGTGAAAGAAGACGAGATTGTGAAGAAATTTTTGAGATCTCTCCCTAAAGCTTATAGTCATAAGGTATCTTCTATTGAAGAGTCTAAGGACTTGGATAAGTATTCAGTAGATGAAATGTTTGGTGCTCTCATTGCCTTTGAAATAAGAGAATTTGGAAAAGATGTTCCAAAGAAGGAAGCAACATTCAATGTTAGTAAACAGATAGAAGATGATCCAACAACTTAGAATGATGACTTTGATGAGGTAGAAGAAAAAATTGTGAGAATATTGAAGAAAGGAACCGAAAAATACAAAGGTAAGTTACCCTTCAAGTGTTTCAATTGTGGGAGGATTGGCCATTTTGCATCTAAATGTCCCTATAAAGAATCATAAGATGGTAACAAAAGAGAGAAGTTCAAAAAGAGTTATATTCCAAGGAGAGCAGTTTTTATTTAGAAGATGATGACAATGATTCAAATGATGAAACCCTATTCATGGTTGTGAAAGGAAAAAAGGGTGATATTGAAAAATATAAGAAGTTTGGTACTTTGCAGGGTAACAAAGTTAATGAAAGTTCAATGGCTGTGTGGACCACCTTTCATGCAAAAGAAGTAGAAAATGCTCGGGTGTTTGATAGTAGTTGCTCTAACCACATGATTGGTGACAAAGAAAGGTTCATCAATCTGAAGAAATGTAATAGAAGAGCTGTTAAATTTGGAAGTGATGAGTCAACACAAATTTGTAGAAAGGGTGCTATAATAATTGATGGAAAGAACATGACTGAGGATGTTCTCTATGTCAAAGGACTAAAGCATAATATTCTCAGGTCAGTTAGATGTGTAGCAAAGGATATAACCTTACATTTCATGCTAAAGGTTGTGAGATTAGGAAGACAAGGTCCGAAAGACTAGTTGCAAAAGGTATAAGGACAAATAGAAATGCCTATCATCTAAAGGAGGCAAATGAAAAATCTACTTCTTGGCTCAATCCGGCGAGTGTTGGTTGTGGCACAAGAGGATGGGACACATCAATTTCAACAATATGGTAAAGATTAGTTCTACTCGTGCAATGAGAGATATGCCTAAGATAACTAAACCTGCAAACACTTTATGCAAAGAGTGTCAAATGGGAAAGCATACAAAGACAAGTTTCAAGAGCAAAGAGTGCATTGCTACAATACCATTGGAGTTGATTCACACTGACCTATGTAGACCTACAAGAACAAAGAGTCAACAAGGTGAAAGGTAGTTCATGTTGCTTATTGATGACTACTCTAGAATGAATTGGGTTACATTTCTAAGAGAAAAATTAGAAGTTTTTGATAAGTTTATAGTTTTCAAAGAAAAAGTTGAGAATGAAATGGATGTTAAGATCAAATGCTTAAGATCACATAAAGGAGGTGAATTTACTTCAAATGAATTTTAAATTTTTTGTGAAGATCATGGCATTAGGAGACATCTTTCTTCTCCTAGAACCCCTCAACATAATGGGGTAGTGGAAAGGAATAATAAGACTATGCAAGAGATGGCTCAAGATATGTTGAAAGATGTTGATCTTCCTGATATGTATTGGAAGGAAGTAGTTCATATTGCTATCTATTTCTTAATAGAGTACAGTTGAGGGCCAATAGCACTAAAATCCCTTATGAGCTATGGTATGGAAGGCCTCCTACTATTAGATACTTCAGAATATTTGGCAGAAAATTTTACATCAAGAGAGATGAAGAAGACCTTGGAAAGTTTGATTCAATGTGTGATGAAGGGATCTTTCTTGGTTACTCAACCAAGAGAAAGGCCTACATAAGCTACACCAAGAGATTGGGAAAGATGATTGAAAGCACAAATATTAAAGTAGATTAAGATTTGTGTCAGATCTCACAAGAACTAGAGGTTTTTGGATCTAATATACCTACTTGCTTTGAAGAGGAGAAAGAAGAGAAGAAACAAGAATAGAAAAAGGTTCCTAATACTCCAACAAAGTATGTGTAGAAGAACCATTCAATAGATCAAATAATTGGAGATAAGGATGAAGGTGTGCTAACTAGGAGTGTTGAAAGAACACCAATACACTGAGAGGGGAAGTGAATTAGTGTATGCAAAATTTTACCAACTTAAAACAACATACAAGATATAAGATCACACAAAGCGTCACACACAAAGAAGATGCTAGATATACGTGGAAAACCCTAGAAGGGAAAAACCATGACGAGAAAAGTTGCTTGAGTTTACTGCTCAAATCCAACCTCACAATCATAGATATTACATATGTTTTGTAAGCACCCACTTATAGGTACATTGACACCCAAGACAATGTTTTGAGGTACCAACCTCTTGGTACACTACACACCTAAGAAAATGTTTTGAGGCACCAACCTCAATGTACACTGCACACCTAATTGAGCACCAACTCAATCTTTCTGAGGAACCAACCTCTACAACATTACAAGTTCATATATGCTGATACTAGTTCTTCTTCAACCTAAGAAGACACCTTTTCATTTCATTAATCTGCACTACTTCCTCTATGCTACACTTCTCTCTATTCACACTTTTCTGAAGCATCACATTGATAGTTTTTTTGTATATCACCATATACTTTGTCACCCTTGAAAAGCATTCAATTCAGTAACCTTTGTGAGTTTGAATGATCTGCATTAATGTATCCACACACCCATACAATAGTCATAGTCCTATTTTCAGAAAACACTCATGCCACCACACTAGCATTGACAATAATTATTTCCATAGTTACACAAACCCTAATTGCATCATGGACCTTTGAAACTATCGTATTTATGATTTTTCAAAAAAAATATTTAAATTTGTTTCCATTCTATAATTGCCCATCAAATTTTGTCTTTTGGAAATAATTGTTTTCTCACTTTGAATGTCAATCCTTGATATTTACTTTGTCGCCATGATTTGATGGTACGCGTTAATATACATCAACTGTAAAATGTGGCCATTCGATTAATCTCCCTTGAAACCTTCATTGTTGATCTCTATCGCTCATCACACTTAAGCTTCATGCTCAAAGAATGATAAATGTGATGCATATGAATTATGAAATACAATCAATTTTTTCCACCTATCATCTTGGATACATGTCACCTTTTCGCGTTTAAATGTAGTGCCAAATTTGGGACCCATAAACCTCTCCATGAAATGGTAGAAATACGACACTTTATTCATGACTTTCAAGGGTTGGTCATTGGCCTTACCCTTTACCTTTTACCACTTTTCAAAATGCCTTCATGTTTCGGGTTTCGGCCATCGGCCTTACCCTTTATCTTCTACCATCCATTTATCTTAAGCCACAAGACATACCTATGATCTTCACAAAATGATTTATTCTTTGAGATATTAGATGTTGGGTTCGCTCTTACCGCTCACCTTTTTCCTACCTCTTGATAAGGAGTAAGCCTCCTTTTTGAACTTTGAAACCTTTCGTGATTTTCCCAAGTCTTGATTCATCGATCATCGGGCTTCCCAATTATCGTTTACCTCTTTCCTAACTTCTCGATAAAGCATTAAGCCTTCCTTTTGGGTCACGAGTCTCGAATCCATTCTTCGTTAAGTATTGGTTGTCTTAACCCTTCGAATATCAGCCTTCAGGATTTCATCATATCATTTTCCTTACTTATATGGTAAGATGTAAGCCAACATGCTAACCTTCATGCCTGATTCCTTCATTTGAAAGATTTAGCTAAGTCTCAATCCTGCGGGTATTGGCCTTTGGGATTTTATCATTTCCCTTCCTTCATTTCTTTACAATAAGGCATAAACCTTAACATCGTCTTTCGATGCCCGACCAGAAGCATGTGGTATAAGAACAACCCGAAGTCCGAAGCTTGAAGGCCGAACGAATTTGCACTAAGAGACTATCTTCTTCCTTTCTTTAGCATGCAAAATAAGGCAAGCTCAAAGCTTGAACTTTTTCAACTCTTCAGCATGCAGAATAAGGGATGCCCAACTCTTGAAGTTCGAAACTAGATCGGACTTCACTCAAACACTATTACTCTTTTCTTTCTTCTTGCAATCAGTATAAGGTAAGCTTGATACCCAAAGTACGAACTTTGACAACTCTTCAGGACTTACACTACAACTTCAAACAACCTTTCTGAGCTAATCCACATACATGAATGATCATCATGAATACCCTTTGACATCAATGACAATAATTTCAACAATCTCCCCCTTTGTCATTGATGGAAACACTTTGAAAACCTCTGAAACTCTAAAATATGAATGACAACTCTATTCATCCAACATCACATCATGCTTCCTCTGTCTAAAACAACACTCCATCAAATTCCTTGCATATTGCATATTGATTTTCACTACTTGTATCATTTTCTTTATTGTCCCCCTAACACAAATCAACATATATTTCCTATTCTTCAATTCCTATAGGAACATTTTCTATACTCTCCTCCTTTGACATCAATTACAAAGGAAAAGACTAGGGATAAAGAATTACTCTATGATGCCCCCTAGATGAATACCTCTATATTCAGTAGAAATAGAAGTAGCAACTCCTAATTTCTCCCTGAGTTTTTCAAATGACTCCTTTGGAAGGGGTTTTGTGAAAATATCTGCCAGATGATCTTTTGTAGCTACATATTCTAATTTGACTTCATGTGAAACAATTTTTTCCCTAAGAAAATGATATTCAACATATATGTGCTTGGTTTTGGAATGCATAACAAGATTCTTAGTGATATTTATTGCACTAGTATTATCACAACAAATACTAACTGGCCCATCAAAATTCACCTTAATATATTTTGGTGTTTGTTTCATCCACAATACCTAAGTACAACAAGATACAACAACAATATATTAAGCTTCATCTGTTGATAAATAAACTAACTCTTGTTTCTTACTTAACCATATGCTTCCAATCTATTTCCTAGAAAGAAGGTGCCACTAGTGCTCTTTCTGTCATCCACACAACCAACCCAATCTGCATCAATGTATGCACTTAAAGTGAAATAATTACCAACATGGTACCATAGACCATATTCTAATGTACTCTTCGAGTGTCTAAAAATTATCTTCACGACTTTAATATGTGTCTCCTTGGAAGTAGCTTGAAATCTAGCAACCATGAAAACAACTTGCATGATATCAAGCCTTGTTGTTGTAAGATATAAAAGACTTCCAATCATGGATTTGTATAATGATTGATCTACTAATACAGATTCATCATCTATATTGAGCTTACATCCTATTACCATCGATGTGCTAACTAGCATGCAATCTTCCATCTTGAATTTCTTTAAAATTTCCTTCACATACTTAGTTTGAGAAATAAAAATTCCTATATCTAACTAATTGACTTGTAAACCAAGAAAAAATATTAATTCTCCTAACATAGACATCTAAAAATCTTTGTACTGTGGAGGAAAAAAAGGTGCACATCTTATCACAGTTGCTACCAAAAATGATATCATCAACATAGACAATAACAACCAATACATGTTCACCTTCACATTTAAAATACAAATTGCTATCAACAATACCTTTCTTATATCCTTATTGTTGGAAATATTTGTCCAACCTGGAATACCAAGACCTAGGGTCTTGTTTCAGACCATATAGAGCCTTTTTCAATATGTATACATAATCTTTGTTTTCAGCCACAATAAACCCTTTAGGTTGCTCCATCTAAACTTTCTCATCTAGATAACCATTAAGAAATGTTGACTTTACATCCATTTGGTACACTTTGAAGCTTTTATAAACTGAATAAGAAAGAAACATTCTAATAGATTCAATCCTAGCAACATGTGCAAATGTCTCATCAAAATCTATACCTTCAACTTGAGCATAACCCTTGCAGACTAATCTACCTTTGTTCTTGTTATCTTCCCAACTTCATTCAATTTGTTTCTAAATACCCATTTTGAGCCAATGACATTCTTATCAGCAGGCCTAGGAACAAGTTCCCAAGTCTGATTTTTCTCTATTTGACTAATTTCTTCTTTCATGGCTTCAATCTAGCTTTCATCATGTGAATGGTGATCCTAGACCTGCACAAACATGAAGAACAAACACACAATTAGTCCCAAATGCAAGTTACAAACATCATTCCCCATGAAACTCATTTGAAACATAAAAATAAGAAATAATATGAAGATCACAATGAAAAAGTTATTAAATCCTATTTAAATGATCAAAATTTCAATCCCATGGGGGAATTGGTGCCATTTTGATGTGGAAAATGGCCCTTTCCCAACTCCTTGTAAGCTTGAATGATGATTGATGAAGATTTGATGCTCTTTGGTGGAATTCCTGCATAACCTAGCTATGAAACTTGAAGAAAACTATGAAAATGGATGAGCAAATTCAAAATCTCAAAATAATGACTTTGCATAAAGTTGTGGATCCAAAATCCAAATGAGAGCTTCTTATTTATAGAAGAGAATGATGGAGGATGAGGAAAAATGGATGAATGTGGGATAAAAGACCAACCAATAGCATAAAGCCACTTGTCAACATGTGAGTGGACAAAGGTGGAGCACACTTTAGTCATTGTGCAATTAAATGCAATTAGGTGGAATTTCAAAATTGATGAAATGACAAGTTGGAGGGAGAAGAAAATGAAGTTAATGCCACTTGGCTCAAGGCAAAGGACATGTGAGAAACTTAAATGCCTTGTTGGATGTACAAACCCTTTTGGAGGGATTTTTCAAGCTTGGAGAATATTCCATTTTTTATGCCTTTTTGAAAGTAATTAAAGATTTAATAAATCAATTAAAATGATTTTCATGAGCAAGTTGCAAAAACTAGAGGATTTGATGGATTAAAATTAGCATTAATCAGGATTTGATTAATTAAGAGGGAGATTAGCTGATTTGACAAATTTGACTTAGACTTTTGGATTAATTTAAATCAAAACGAGAGGAAAATGATTAATAGACTTAATTAAATAAGGTTTGATTTATTTTACTAAAAGGGATAATGTTAGATTAAATCAAATAAAGATTAATTTATTTAATTTAATAGAAAGACTTTAGAGCTTAATTAAATAAAGTGATTTATTTAATTAAAAGAGAGACTATAAGATTAATTAAATAAAATGATTTATTAATTAAGAGATGAAATGTGATGAATTTAATCAAATAAAGATTATTTGATTAAATGGTTAGCAAAGGAGGTGATTCAAAACAAACTGGTGTTAGTAAAATCAAGATTAGGTGTATAGGATCAATCAGTACATTTTTCGTGTCTAAATTTTTCCCCTCTTTGAAGCAATGTACCCGTTGTGTTGATTTAAAGAATAACTTTGACATGATCAAAATTAAAAAAAAAATCATTTTTTTTAGATGCCCCACTACTGCCCCAGTGAAAGAAATATGCTAGTATTCTGCCCCCTCAAGTGAGCAGACGAAAATTTGGATTTTTGGGTGGTCTTGCGAAAAAAGAGGACAAGGTGCCGGATGGGTCTAGAAAGGGTCCAAGATGCCAAAAATGTGCAAAAATGCAAAAAAATGATGCAAAACAGCCTCGAATTAGGCAAAAACGAGATTGAGGGTCCAAAACCCTAGTTGGATGGCTAAACAAGGTCAAAAAACCCTAGTTTTCAAGCTTAAATAGGTCTTGAGGGGCCACTTCCAATTCATTTGCACATTCAGCCTTTAGAGATTTAGCTCTTTTGAGCTCTGACCACTGTTCAAGATGGTGCAACGTGTGCTTCCACAATACATTTTAGAGTGAGTGCGAGTGTACCAGCGGCTACCAGGCCCAGGACCACTAGTATGTGACCCTTACCTAATTTGTTTTTTTGTCTTTCATGTGCATTAATTAGGATCCAAAGTCAAACCAAGTCAAGTGGTGTTGTTTGGCGCCATTGAAAGTGTTAAATCAACACAACACGGCCTTAAAGTGCACCACTATTGAGTCTTGTGACGTGACAGTCCAATTTATCAATTAGGGTTTAGGTTTCAAAGTGTGTCGCCTATGTGAATAGTGTCACGACGGTACAATTAGGAATTTAGGTTTAGGGTTCAAAATGAATCGCGGTCAAAGTGCGATGCCGCGACATAGTTTGGAACTTTTAGGTCTCCAACGATGTAGTTTAAAATTTTCAAACGACGCATTTGCAAACAGTGATGCATTTGTTGTTTCAATCGCGCAAACTCCAAACAGGACCTCAATTTTTTACAAAACTTGATGCAGTGACTTTACTGATGCAAGAGGACACAGAGCCGATACACTCACGGGAGCACATGTCCTCGATTCTAAGCAGATTGACTCAAAATCCTGCTTTGCACGAGTTGCTCCAGGAGCACCTGGGAGCGATAGGACTCTGGTATGTTGCATATGCTCCAACCATCTGAACACACTTAGGGATGATGACAACACTAGTGGAGAGATGGTCCAATGAGACATCCTCATTTCACTTCCCTATAGGTGAGGCGATAGTGACCATGGAGGATGTGGCATATTTTTCGATTGCCGATCCATGGAGAGAGGGTCATTTATGATGTGGATGCCGAGACAGATGCTTGCTATGATGTTATGGGCCTGGACGAGGTTATTTTTGTTGAGGGACAGATTGAGCGAGAGCAATACAGGACCTCAATGTCACCATTCAGATTGATTATAGCTACTATTATCTTAGGCCTTGTGGCACCAAATCGTTGCAGCCGATACTTCAATCCAGGATGGGGTCTTGCCTGGGAGTGAATGGTTCACCAGAGAATATGCTTTGCATGGGGGCCAGTGATGCTAGCCTCCCTCTATCATGACTTACACAAGTTTGCATATTGTGATAACAGGGCTATCAGAGCAGGAGTTACACTTTTGCACATCTAGGCCTGGGAGCACATTGCAGTGCTCTACCCACGAGTCACACCGGTTGACATGGAGCTAGATGACCCAGTGGTTTGGTGGTACAAAGGGGCATTGACATTTTCACATACAGGAGCGGCCGACATCCCTCATTGGAGGAGGGTGATAAACGAGATGACAATTTTTACCTGGAGGCCTTGGCTCGGTATGCCTGCCTGGTATGACGATGTACAACTATTTTTCGCAAAGCAAGACCGTCTTATGACAAGAAGAGAGCATACCATGATAGAGCGTTATCTTCTGGATTGAGTTGCGAGTCAGTTTGGTGAGACACAAGATAGGCCCGATGACTAGTATGTGGCAATATTTGCATGTACTATGAGGGAGACTACATGGGGTCACACGATCCCTCCAGAGGATGTTGTGGACAATTTTTGACTAGACCATGGCCATATGATTAGGGGCTGATAGATGCATGGACTACTCAGGCATATTGTGATTTGTTTCGTCCTCCGATTAGATTGATAGTGTCTAGTGCATTATTACCACGACGGAGACCCATAGGCCGGTTAGTAGGGTGGGGGTGTGGGCGAGGAGGCAGAGGAGACAGGGACGAAGACGAAGACAATGGCGAAGGCGGAGGAGGCAGAGGACGAGGTGGACCACCTCCAGATCAGCGGGGCTAGAGGGATCAGGCATATGGTCACAAGTAGAGGGATGGGGACGGAGACAGGTAGAGAGACAGGGACAAGCAATAGAGAGATGCCCCGAGGGACCCACAACAACAACCACCTCTACCACCACCACCACCTTATCCAGATCAGAGTGGATCAAATAGATGTCCTCATTTAGAAGTTGTAGGCACATGTTTCCACATTGACGGTCCAGCGAGATCAGGATCGCACAGAGCGGGATCAAGCCATTCAACAAAGACAGGCCATTAAGCTTCAATTGGCACAGGAGACAGGTCGTCATTAGCAGCTAGAGGCTACACAGGGCAGGACAGTCCCTGCAAGGATGTACTATGAGGTGGTCATGGAGGCATAGTATTATAGGGTTCACTACCATCAAGCAGTGCCTTGAGCAACCTGGGCACCAGAGTTTTCACAACAGACATGGCAAAGACAGTATCCGCCAGGTGAGGGGAGTAGCCATCAGGGCTAGCCTCATATTTTGGATCAGAGACAACATGCTTTTTGAGATCCATGGGCTCCGTTTTTGATAGCCTCGTGGGCATTTGTATTATATTGATTGATATACACATTTAATCATGATTCTTGTACCATGAAAGTTGTATTAGTATTTTGATGATATATGAGATGATATGGTTTGATCCGATGTATGATGATGTGTTCTATCTTATCTATGCATGATGGATGGATGTATTTAATTTCCTATATGCAATGAGATGACTCTTATCTTATGTGATACATGTATGCTTTTTATTTTATACGATGTAATGTGATGTATGTTTCTATATGATGTAGTGATCATGGATGCATTTCTTTTTCAGTGTCTTTTCTATGCACTTTTTATGATGATGTATGGATGGTGCAAATGTTATGATATGCAAATGATTTAAAATGCTTAGACTAACAGATCTATATTATGCACCTAATGGATGATGATAAAATGTATGAGATGTAATGACATTATTTTTCAATATCTTTCTCATGTATGATGCGATGATGCACTTATGGATGACATGATGATGCATATGATATGATGTGATGATGCTTTTATGATGATACATATTTGATGATGAATGATATAATGATGCAAATGAATGATGTGATTATGCAATGGATGTTTTGATGATTTAATAATGCCTAAGTGATGATACTTTTATGTTTATGTAATGAATGCAAATGTATGGTTTATGGGATGCTTAAAAGAACCAATCTATATTATGCAATGATGAAATGCAATGCATGTGAGATGATCAATGTTTCCTATATGATATGTCATAGTATGATATGCATTATGTTGATGGTTTTTGGATGCAGGATGGATGCATTAACAATGACTTTGTGATTAATTGTCATGGTACCATGTTAGCGTGGAAAGAAGGAAGAAGAAATAAGAGAATCCAACAAGTCAACTTTATTAGAGATGATGACAATAATGATGATGATGATGATTTTCTTACGAAGAATTGAGACTTTAAAAGGCTATTTACCTTATGTTTGATAACACACGTAGGCACGATGCATCAAGGTATAAAGAATCAGGATGGCGTTGCACCTAATGTGATGGAATTTGACTCGACAATCAGATAGGAGTACTCCTGTTCACACCTGACATACATAACCTCATTGAAAATGTAGTTTAGATATTCCAAATATCTTGGACCAAAACATAGAAAGACAAGCCTTCCTATGTGGTCAACAAGACACCCAAAACATCCTCCCTACATCCAAACAAAGCACACATGACCAAGGTTATAATACAAGAATATCCAACAAGCACAACATATAAAAAGATAATGATCGTTGTCCCATTCCTTTCTCTCTAAATCCTTTTGTTTGGACATCATTGAGAGGTCATCGAAATGAGTGCAATAAGATAAGCCAAAAGACAAAGATAAAGTAAACAAACAAGCTAATGTTCTCATATACCACTAGCCAAGACTAAACTACAGTGATGCCTGATGGTGATGTCCATTGTAGGAAGGATGCATCTTAGGACATGTTGTTATCAAATGATTTGGGATTGACTGGATTATGGGTTGTTAATACCAAGAGTTGACCAACTTGTTTACTTACTGACCTAGACTTGAGACCTTGATGTTTGGGTTTACACTTTTAAATTTGCTATGCTTGTTTCCGATTATTTCACCAAAGGTTGAGGGTGACGATGATTTATTATGAGTGAATGTTTATTGTGGGTGAAAGCGAGATGGGATGGATGGACTTTTTCAAATATTTGAATGTTTTTAAAAATGTTTTGAGGCTATTTTTTGTATTTTCAAGATTTTGAAAATGTTTTGGGCTTATCTGAGATTTTGACCTAGAGACTAACCTAAAGACCTATCATAGGGGCCTCGGGGGCTGATCAACAGATTAGCCTTGCCTACGTTGTACACGTAGAGACCATGTAGTTCGACTGATGCAGACTCAATTATTGATGAGATATGAACAAATGAATTGCCAGCTTATTATGACGGACTCCTAGAGGACTGACCTAAGTGTCTCGGGGGATGATCAAATATTGACCTTGCCTACTTTCAGAGCTTAGAGACCTGTATTTTGAAAAGACAACTCTGTTTTTGACTTTTTGACTAATTTTTTGACCTATTTTTGGATTTTGGTATGTTTTGAATGTTTTTGGATTTTTTGTTTTTAGGAAAGACTTCAAGAATGTACATGAATCTTAACTAATGGAAACATGCCCCCAGTGTGATGCAATAGACTACTCCGATACAGGCAAGACAAATTGACCTTAAGAATGGGTCGACTAGTACTAGGAGGGATCATGACACAAACACAGGACCAAGCTATGATGCGAATGCGAATGGATGATGGAAGCGTAATGGATGGATGATGTCGAACAAGTCGTGGGGATCTTGGTGGATGGAGAGTGCTTACTTACACAAGGTTCCTATTTGCTAGGTTTTCACCAAGGTACTTTCCCAAAGCGCCATCAAAGTGGTTTTCACTAGAGGATGATTTTTCTCTTTACTATTTTTAATCATTTTTCTAATTTTTTTGGATTTTTGGATTTTTTATTGTCACCAAGACGCCTGTTTGCCAGGTTTTCATTAGGCTGACCATTTTTTTAGGACATTTTCTGATTTTTTATATTTTCTGGTTTTATACCTTGAAAGATTAGGCATAAATTTTTTTGAGATGGGAGCTATTCATGGGCTCCTGTAGAGGTTCCCCTTTAGGTGTTGACAATGGATATGCCCCTGACTTATAGCTTGTTGTGATGACGAAGGATCCCAACCAATTGGGTTCAAACTTTCCCTTGCTATCTAGATTTGGAACATTCTTTTGATTCTCCTTGAGCACAAGTTCCCCAACTTGGAAGGTTTGAATCCTGATCTTTTTGTTATAACTCCACTTGAGTTAGTTCTGACACACCTACAAATGGTTTAAGGCATCCATATGTCATTCATCTAGTAGCTCCAGCTCATTCAGTTGTGATACCCGGTATTCTTCATCTGTGATGAGATTATGCAATGATATTCTCAAGGATGGGAGATCGATCTTGATAGGGAGTATGGCTTCTGATTCGTAGACCGGGGAGAATGGGGTGGCACCTGTTGGTGTGTAGATACTTGTTCAATAGGCCCATAGGGCAAGATTCAACTATAAATTCCAGTCACAACCAACGTCATTGACTGTCTTTTTGAGGATTTTCAAGATGGTCTTATTTGTACCCTCAGCTTGGTCGTTTCCTTAGGGGTAGTATGGGGTGGAAAAATGATGTTGGATATTAAAATTTTGGCATAGGTCACGAACATCTTGATTCTTGAAAGGTGTCCCGTTATCTGAGATAATGGCTTGAAGGACACCATAATAGAAAATTAAGTAGTTTAGGATGAACTTTGATATCTGATTTCCTGTGATATAGGTCATGGGAATGGCTTCTAATCATTTTGTAAAGTACTTAGTGGCAGTGATGATGAAATTATGTCCACTGGATGAGGTGGGGGTGATTTTTCCAATGAGATTGAGTCCCCATTGTGAAAAGGGACAAGGTGTCACAATTGGGTGGAACTCTTGAGTCGGTGCATGGATGAGGTCCTCATACTGCTAACATTGTAAACACCTTCAGACGTGGTCATGTGCTTCCCTTTCCATTGTAGACCAATAGAACCCTATCCTCAGCAGTTTCTTGGCCAAGGTCATACCGCTCGAATGTGAACCACAAATGTCGTTATGTACCTCGATTAAGGTGTTTAATGACTCCTCAACGTTTAAGCAACATAACAAGGTTCCTTCAATGCTTCTACGGTATAAGGTATCTCCTAGGATGACAAAACAAGATGATTTTTTGACAAAGGCTCTTTTGAGGTTCGGGGTTATGTCAACAGGGAGGACTCCTATTCTCAGGTAAGTGTATATATCATGGTACTAGGGATCACTGGGACCAACGATTTTGCACACAAATTTGGACTCTGGTACCTCGAATGCAGGCACAAGAAGCTGGTCTACGATGAATTCTTGCTTTGAGATGTTGCGTGGGACATCTAGGAGTGATCTGATTGTAGCCATTGCATCTGCTGCTATGTTGTTTGCTCTTGGTAGCTGCTCAAATGTGATATCAATCAAGAACTCCTTGAGACTTTCCACTAGTTTCTTGTAGGGAGTCAACTTGTCATCCTTTGTTTGATACTCATTGTTGACCTGGTTGATTATGAGTTGTGAATCTCCATAGACCTTAAGTGCCATTATCTGCCATTGTATCACAATTCTCAACCCTATGACAAGAGCCTCATATTATGTGATGTTATTTGTGCATGGGATTGACAACTTGTATGACTTTGGTATACAATCCCCTTGTGGAGTGATGAAGATCTCTGCTCTCGACCCATGTTGTGTGTAAGATCCATCAAAGTACATTTTCCAATGATCTACACTTAGGTTGAAGATTGATTCATCAAGGAATTCTGGTACAAGTGGATTCTCTGAGTATATTGGTGCCTCTGCTAGTTGGTCTGCAATTGTTTGTCCTTTGATAGCCTTGCATTCCACATACTCAATGTCATGCTCTATCAGGATCATAACCCTCTTTGTTGTTTGCCTTGTAAGCGTTACTTTGGAAAGCAGGTACTTAAGGGGGTCTATCTTTTGCAATGAGCTTTATCTGATGGGCTAGCATGTAATGTTTGAACTTTTGTGTTGCAAATATAACTACTAAACAAACTTTCTTAATGGATGTATAGTTCAATTCATGGCCCACCATAGTTCTGCTGATATAATAGATAGCTCTCTTTTGCATTTTCATCATGTTGTGCCAAGAGAGCACCAAGAGCTGTCGCTATTGTTGATATGTATAAGATCAAAGGTTTTCCTGGAATTGGCGGCATGAGTAAGTACTCCTTGATCTTGTTGAAGGCTTGATCACATTTCTCATCCCACATGTATGCTACCCTTTGTGGAGTAGATGAGAGTAGGGGACAACCTTGTCTGCTAGTTGTGATATGAATCAACAGATGGATTGTAGTCTTCCTTGTAGGCCTCTTAGTTGTTTCAATGTTTTCGATGCCTCCATTTTGAGGGTTGCCTTGACCTTAGCAGGATCTATCTCAATTCCCCTCATAGACACAATATACCCGAGGAGCTTTCCTAACTGTACTCCAAAGACACACTTCTTTGGATTGAGTCTGACTTTGTATTCTTCTAACCTATCAAAGATGGAGCCTAATGCAGCTATGTGATCTCGTCTTTTCTTGGATTTAGCCAATATATCATCCACGTAATCTTCTACAGTTTTGTGGATCATGTCATGAAAGATTAGTGTCATGACCCTCTAATAGGTTGCTCCCACATTTTTCAACCCGAACGACATCATATTTCAGCAATATGTCTCCCATGGGCAAGTGAAGGTCATTTTATGTTGATCATCTTTTGCTATCATGATCTAGTTGTAGCCCGAGAATCCGTCCATCAACGATAGTATCTCATGTCATGCATTCATATCTACGATCATGTCAATGTTGGGTAGTGGAAAGTCATCCTTGGGACATGCTTTGTTTAGATCTCTGAAGTTCGTGCAGATGCGGATGTCCCCAAAGGGCTTTGAAACAGGTACAAGGTTTGAGACCCACTTTGGATAATTAATTAGTCGTATGAACCCTGCATCTAGGGGCTTTTGCAATTCCATTTTGACCAACAATGTTATCTGGGGATGCATCTTTTTGAGCTTTTGTCTCATTAGCTTTGCTTTGGGGTATACAGCTAGGTGATGAACCACAACCTCAGGATCAAGCCTAGGCATGTCGGCATAGGTCCATGCAAATTTTTTCTTTCTTTCTTTTAGGAATGCAACTAGAAGTTCTTGTTTTTCTGTAAGAAGTGACTCTGCATAGAATGTTATGTGTGGTAGTTCCTCTGTTCCTAGGTTGACTAGGTTGCACTTCTTTGCTAGGACCGCTGACTTCTCCTGATGAATTGCACTGAGAGGAAGATTGAATCCTTCATTCTCCAATGCCTCAAAGAGGTTTTCACCATTGGATATGTCCTTTATTTTTATTGTTTTCGGGTCAGAGAGTGCCACATTGTGGTTTTCACTCAAAGACCTAGAGATTATTCTCAGATTTTCACTTTTGCGAATGAAAGATTCAATCGTTTCCCTATAATAGGCATGTGTGTCTAGTATGATGTCGAACCTAGCCTTGTGATCTCCGTATGGTATCGTATCCGAAAATCCCATGAATTTTGAGAGCGCCTCATCTTTTTCGAATGTGTCCAGAATTGGTGGTCCTCATTGGTTGTAATCGATGAGTTGAGGATAGATTAAGTTTATTTCATGGGTTTGCTGGTCTGACTAAAAATACAGGGTGCTAATCATGAGTAGGGAGGAATCATCAAAAAGCATAGGCAAGTCAGTTATAGGATCCTCATCACTACTACACACTAGTTATGTCAAAGATAAATTTGTCTATAACTCGACTTGTGGATACTGGTAATTGAAGGGCAGATGTTGATAGCTGAGGGGGAGTTTTGTTCTTAACTGAGGCACCTTTTCCAAGTATGGTCACCTTTGAAGGGGTACATCCAAGGCCAATATTTCTCATACGCTTCTTTGGAATGAGAGGTACTAGAAGAACATTGTCATTTTGTCCAAGTTTTTTATTTCTGTTATAGTCCATACCAAGCATCATTTATAATCCCTTGTTGCTCTCATCCATGGGAATATCAAGCGTGGGCCTTTCATCTTGGTATAGGAGACTGGATATGTCTCTTTCATCTACTAGTTCCCGACTTAGATCCCCCAACTTTTGAATCTAGAAGGGTTGTTTTGAAGGTTTGGGATGATGTTTCAATTGGTTGGGGTTGCCCATGAGTCCTAGGAGATTGAGGTAACTCTCCTATGACAAAAGCACTTTTCTTCATTCTATAATCCCCACAACTATTATCTTGGATAATGACCTTGATTTTGGATATATCAGGGATGGTGGGTGTCTTTGTCTCAAAAGTGGAGGCTAATGTAGCTGGGTCCACATACAGAGTGGTAGGGCCTTCATCATTCTATGGGACTTGGGGGATTTTATAATATTTTGCTTCTAGGATTTTGCAGTAGGCAAAGGGCTCAGGATCACCATGAATCGTGACCTCTTGATTTTGATATGGGAATTTAACGCACTAATGGAAGGTTGATGCGACTGCTTGCATCCTATGAATCCATGAATGCCCTAGGAGAATGTTATAAGGCAAATCAAGGTCAAGGACCTAACATGTTGTTTCCATAATGGCTAGCCCTACTTGAATAGGGAGCTAGATAGTGCCATGAGGCACTCTTTCTTGATCATCATATGCTCTGATTGTGATGCCCTTACCCTTTTCAATGGCATCTTCTAAAAATCCCAAATTCTTTATTAGTTTGAGGGAACAAATGTTTAGACCTGCACCCCCATCCACCAAGACCCTTTTGAATTTGTTTTTATGAACCAGGACTTCAAGGTGGAGTGTGTGATTGTTTGATGGTTGGGAGGGGAAGTACTGATTAGAGAATGTTAGGAGACTTGAAGTGGTGATATTTTCGACCATGGCTTGGAATTGGTGAACATCTAGATCCGCGGAAACAGTGGATGAAGCCAATGCTTCCTCTAAAAAATTTCTATGTGCTGGCGATATCTTTAGCAACTCCATGATGGAGATATGAGCAAGGGTTCTTTTTAGCTGGTCTAGGAAATTGTAGCCATTAGGAATGGATTTCAGATTGGAAGTGGATGCCCTAGGTGGTTGTGATGGTCTAGCAATAGTAACTTTTCCGCCGTGTGTGGTGACTCCACAATCAGCTTTGGTTCCCTTGATATTAACAACAATGACCATTTCATCTAGGGATCCAACAACAGGGCCATACACATGGTTCACATTGGCATACTTGGTCTTTCCGTGGTTGTTCCCTTTGTTATGATCCAACATCAGATTTGTGTATATTTTTAGGTCTTGATTTCCAACTGGTTGTTCAACGTTTATGACCTTATCATCAATGAGGTCTTGGATCAGATTTTTAGCCTCATGTAGCTAGCTGTTGTGTGCCCCTTGATTTTGTGAAAGTCACAAAGGTGGTTTTCATTCTACCATGGTGGTTTCACTTGGGCTTCTGATAATTCTCATAAGTGGGAATTTTGATGAGATTTTCATTTATCAGTTTCTTCATGACCGATTCAATTGGTTCCCCAAGGGTTGTGCACTTTTGCTTGGAGGGATTTTTGTTTCACGAGGGTGGTCCCCCTTGATTGTTCAAATTGTTGAATTGATTATTGGGTGGTTGTTGTGATACCGCGTTGGCTTGTGTATTGTTATGATTGTTGTTTTGCGGTTGTTGGTATGTTTGGGTGTTTTCTTTTGGAGCACTAATTATGACCTTGGCATCCACCACACCATCATTAGTGACGTTCTTGTTTTTTTCCCACATGCGAGGTTTCTCGTTAAAGTTGGTGGAAGGACAATTATCTTGATGTTCTGGATATGTATGTGTCCCCTCCTTGTGTAATAAGGGTTCGTTTGATGTTGAGCACCTTGGGGATTAAATGGTCGTACGTGGTGATACCTTGCACCTTAAGATGAAAAGCCAAGGTTTTCTCAAGATTAGCAATGATGGTGCAAACTTGTTCTTCCAACATGGCCCATTTTCTCTTGTTGGCCTTGGATCACCATTGTTGCAAAAAGGAAGCGAATGATTCCCCCTTAGCTTGTTTAAAAGCAAATAATTCCTCTAGACTGACATCCATACCGATATTGAATGTGTAGTTTTTTATGAATGTGTCTATAATCTCTTGTAACTTTTTGATACTAGGAGGAAGGTGAAAGAACCACTCCATGTCAGGGCCAGCCAAACTTCGAGGGAATAGCCGCATCAAATACATATCATCATATGCAACCTCCATGCAATGTACTTGGAATTCCTTGATGTGATCTTCAAGGTTCATTGTCCCACAATATTTGTTGAATTTAGGGATTTCAAACCCCTTTGGGTATGGTACCATTGCAAGGCTCCTGTCGAAAAGATAAGGGCACAAGTTGCTCGGTGTTTTTTTGTTTTCCCTGATTGGAGATTGAGCACTTGTTGCGAGAGAAACTTGATTTGTGTCATCATGTCATCTTGAGGATTGGGAGGTGGAGTGAATATATTTTGAGGTGGTTGAAGTATTTGAGTAATGGGTGGAGTGTTGGGTATGTTTTTTGCAAGCTCTACTGCGCGATCAAGGCTTGCTAATATGCTTGCATATGTTGTTGCGCCAACAACACTTGTTGATTGTGTTGATGTTGTGCCAACAACGCTTGTTGTTGGTCTTGTTGTTGTTGTGCCAACAACGCTTGTTGTTGGACTAGTAATTGGACTACTTCTTGTTGTGCTTGGTACTATTGCAAGGCTTGTTGATATACTTGTTGTTGGGCTGCTTGTAGTTGTGCTTGGTATTGAGCTTGCACTTGCACTTTCTAAGCTTGGTATTGGGCTTGTGCCTAAGCTTGAGCTTGCGCTTGTTGGGCAGCTTGTGCAACTTGAGTGGCTTGAGTTGCTTGCGCAACTTGGGTGGCTTGAGTTGCTTGTGCAACTTGGGTGGCTTGTTGTTGTTGCAACAAAGCTTGAGCTTGAGCAGCCTATTGTGTTTGTTGTGTAGCTTGCGTGTTTTGTGCTTGTTGCGCTTGAAATTGATGAAGTTCCTTTTGATAGGCTTGTTGAGCTGCTTGTAATGTGATGCTATATTGGTTGGCCACATTTGGTCTTGGTGGCAGTGGTGGTGGTGGGTTCAGAATGGTGTTTGTTGTTGTGATGAGAGGTGTCGTTGTATTGATGGCGGGGATTGTGTGGTGGATAGTGCGATTGATATGCTTGGTCCTTGAGAGACCACGTTTATGGATGGTGCAATGATTGCTTGGGTTGCTTGGATGGTTGCCATCTATTGTTGTGATATCAATGGCAAGATTGGAGGATTTGGTACGATGTTTTGATTTATGATTGGGGGGTTGCTTTGACTTTGATTGAGTGGTGGTAAAGGAGGTAACCCTAAATAGAGAGGTGGAAGTGGTGGAAAAAGGGGTGGTGTGTTCCCTTGTGGAAATGATGATGATGCGGGGTCAAAGATGCCCCCTTGTCCAAATAGCCCACCTTCTCCTTACGAAGTCATAGGGAGAGAGGTTTGTGTGTTGAGAGGATATGTTAGTGTTGTGTGAAAAGATGATGATGGGTCATTGGGGCCTTGAAAGGTAAGCAAAACATATGGGTGTAGCAGATTTTGAGGATGGATTGACCCAAGATGGTGTTTGACCCAAGATGGTGTTTGCGTCCAAATCTTAGTTGTTCATATGGGGGTGTGTTTGTAGTGCTTGAAGCAATGAGTTCCCCTTGTTGACAATTGGTTGAGTTGGAGCAATGGATGTTGTGATTTGGGGGATGGTTTGAGTGATTCTTTGAAATGGAGGTGTGGATGAAATTTGGGGCATAATCCCAAGAGGCTTCTCCACAAGAGTGCTCACGTCATAGTCGGAAGGGAGTATAGCCCCTTCTTTAGCCAATTCTACCATGTATTGTGAGGGATTGAGCTTCATCATGGTATTGACAATTCTGTGAGTTTTGGGATTTTGGACCATTTCAATAATTTCATCTTGTGGCATCCCTAAGACATTGTTGGTGATGTCTTCTACTTGACCTTCCTCTTGAGAATCTTGTGGAAGTGGAGGAAGATTAAGCATGTGATTACTAGATCCAACGAGATTGATTTCAGAAGTGGTTTGACTCAAGTCACTTGAAGTGGATGTTTCTTTGTTCGTTTCCATGTTCTTCTTGAGATCTAGTTTGAACCATAAAATGAGGATCAATTTTCAAGAATGGGAGGTGAACCTTTAATTCCCTAGATTGATCTAAACTTAAGGTAAGATATTGAGGATCAAAGGATGGTGATGAGATAGTGAAAGATGGATGATTGGTGAATGATTGGAACTCTTAGGAAACCTTGAAGAGGATACTAAAATTTAGGACTTTGGTTTTGATGTTTGATGTTTGATTTTGGGTCTTTGATTTTGATTTTGATTGGATTTGGTTTGGATAATGAACTCATAAAATCTAAGAGGTCGGATGTTGTCCTAGAGTAAACTTGTCCACAAGATGATAATTTGACTGTGTAAAGAAGGATTCATCTACACACACCTAGTCAAACAAGATGATTTTGATTTGATTGAAGGATTTGCCCAAAGTTTAGCATAAAGGATTTTTTCAAGATTTCCAAGAGTTATTTCTGAGGTGATTTTGATTTGATGTTTGAAGATGGATGAGAGTGTTTTGATTTTGATCCTAAGAGACTTACAAAGACTTTTGTTTACTAGACCGAAGTGTTGAAGAACATGCTAATACTTCCTATGTAAGATACTCAAACCTTTGAAAGAGACTTGGGTTTTGACAATAGTAAAATGAATACAAATTTGGATTGTTCCTTGATGCACGTTTGTAAAAGTTAAAGGTCAATCTTTCTCTAAATTCATAAGGCATAGACAAACGTTTCTTATGAGTTTCTTTTACTAAGACCTTTGGACTTTGGTTTTCGGATTTTGATCTTTTGAGAAATCATTTGAAAGAGCACATGTATGGGGTCCAATTGTTTCTTATCTTTGCTTAGTGAATTCCGTAGTGTCCCTCTAGTTTTGACAGTTGGTTTTAGTTTGTCTTTGTTTAGTTGATAAGTTTTTTATGATATTTGGTTGGTTGTTTTTATTTATGTATCCGACATTATGGTAGACATGTGTGTGACATGGTTCATGTTGTTATGAGTTTTAATGTGAATATCATGATGTGATTTATGATTATGATGTAATGATGCTCGTCTGTGTCGGTGAAAAAGACAATATGGCATTACTCATTCGTGAGTACCCTGCTATGCTGCGAATCTTATTCACAGTGTGTTTTCTAACGTGAGTATATGTATATTCTAACGTTGATGTTTTCTACAGATACAGGTACCGGGTATCGGTTCCACCTGCTTGTCAGGTCTGAGCGTACCCTAATCCAATTAAATCATGTTGATTCGGAGATAGTGTCTGGTCCTTGTTTAACCATCATTCTTCGTTGAATGAGTATCCTATTGTCACCTATGGTCATTGTTGTTTTGTCTTGTTGTGTCAGTTTTGTTAGTGTTATTTATTTGGAAATTAATTATTGTGTAATTTAGTTAAGTGGCTAATTTGTTGATATATTGATTTAATGCAAATTTGTTTAAATATTAGAATAAACGTTTATGTTATGTTTATTGATTAATTTATTAATTTAAATTAAGCAAGCCATTTGATTAAAAGAAAATGTGAAAATTGTGAAAAGGTATTTCTTAAAAAGAAATTAATAAGTTACTTGTGCAAATAAAATTTAAGTGAAAAACAAGTATTTTAAAAAGAGTTGATTTCGAAAAGTTAAAATATCTGAAATATGACTTGAAGGAAAATATCTTTGATATTTAATGTTTTTAACTACATGAGAAAATTTAGGAATGCATGTTTATTATCACTTAAGTTGTGACTTGAGATAAGGAATGGCATTAATAGCCTTTAGGGGTTGCATTTTGATGCACGACATCTCTCGGGAAAGATTATCACAACAATTGTTTTTCAGGAAATTTTTGCACGGCTGTGTTTCTGGAAAAAGTTTTTATCTCAGATTTTGTTGCAAGCACAATATTATGTAGGATTATAAAGATTTCTTTGTTAAGGATGTGGTGATTTTGGGCAGATTTGATAGGAGCATCAGACTTCGCTTCAGCCCAACTAACAAGCTTTGTCAGGTTTTCTTCGTTATGTCCTTCTTGTAGTTTCTTAATCCATAGTTTCAGATATTATATATACTTGAATGTTGTTTGTTCTGGAAAAAGCTTATTCTGAGGTAGAAATGTTTCTCCCAGCCTGACCTGTGCATGCAACAGAGAAATAATTACAATAGAGTTATTAAAATTTTAAAAGAGGAACATAACAAAATCAAGATTAAGAAGATTTAAATGGATATATCTATACTCTATTTCTGTTTTTAATGAAATTGTTATTGCTTAATGTCTAGGAAACTGTCTTTCTCTTATTGAGAATTCAATAGATATAAAATTAAGCTCGTAAGTGAAATTTCTTTAGCCACAGCCTGAATTTGTAGTATTGATTCATCAATTGAAAAGTTAGATATTCATCCCTGCATTATTTGTAATTATCTGTGCACAACCATTAAGGGAAAAAATTTTGGAGCAATTTATTGATTAAGAGATTAGGTACACCAACAGCTGCCAATCCACTGAATCTGTCATATTTGTTTGCATTTTGAATGTACCTTTGAATCATGAAGGTCGCTGTGATATTTCCCAACTTCATTGTATATTGGCCAACGACATATGCCATGATTTTGATCCATATACTTATCATACTTTATTCTTACCTTTGTTATTTCTATGCATGGCCAGTCAACTCACTATTTTCCTTACTTTGTTTCCGTCCAAGATCCTCTTTGGTAGTCGGTGTCGTTATCTTCTCTTGGGTTGCTCTCTGAACACAGATCGAAGGATTGATTGGAAATATCTGACTATTTCATTTTATATTTCCGCCTTAGGTTCTATTTCACTTCCACGTCTTCATTATTCTTGTTTTATGTTTTTGTTTTATTGGTTAATCCCTTGAAACGTTGGTATCTTATTTAGTATTTCTTTTGCCATTATCGCGCATGGTCTGTATGATACCTTTTGTGCTATAAGTCTGCGATCATAATTGTTGTAGGTTGCATCCCATAGCTGAACATTGAAATTTCCTTATGCTTATATGTGTGTCTGTGCATGCACGCACTAGTCTGAAGTTTATATTCATTATAATTAATTCTTTTGTTTGTTAAAATTGGAAATAAATATATATGTTGTTTTGGATCTGGAAGCTGCCTTTTTAAGGTGCGCTTTTTCTCAATTCATGCGTAGCTGTATGCTTAATTGTTTGGTCAAGCTTTGCCCTGATATTGGCGGTGTCCATTCCAATTGATGTTTTCGATGGAAATTTTAGAAGGGGGGATTTTCCCCTATTTACTTTCCTTCCACAGTCATCGTGACTGTTAGCCTCGCGTGGTGATTGGTTTTCTCCTTATATTTGTGCCACCTTGGCTAGATACGAAGTTTTGTGCTTTTAATTTCCAAATTATCAGTGCTAGGTATATCATACTTTCAATAGCATGAACATAGATTTAGATGTTCTTCCTAACGCCAACTTTCCCTTCTAAGAATCCGAACTCACTCCTGATTTCACATGTAACCTCAATCAATGGTGACTAATAAGCAATCTGAATCTTTATCTCTATGCCTCCTCATAGTTTATCTTTTTGAATAGCATTTTCATCTCTATCGTTCCACAAGTGTCCACTGAAATTAGATGTTTATGATTATTTTAATTAAAATTCCTATAAGTAAACTTGACGCCTTGATATTTCTCTAACTCTATTATGAGTTTTGGGTTTGGATGCCATCACCCAATCCGTCCTTTACTGTTGTCGAAGTGATAGAAAGAAACATGCAATAAATCTGTTCTATGCCGTAAACAAAAGCTATATCTAGATCCCCAACGTACCACCTTTTACTTCTTGATCTTTAATTATCTACAGAATCAGTTGGGAAATCTACCCCTCTACTTTGCATGGCGTTATGACTGCATGTTCGTGCGTGGTAGCAATCTAGAGTATGTATAATTTATTAAACGAATCACGAGTAAGCCTTGAATTTATCAAATCTAGTGTAGATCTTTAAACTGTTAACTTAGATAACTGAACTTTAGCATGCAGAGCAAATATATATGTTTTATTTGATTTATTGTACAAACTGAAGTGGTAGTTAATAATATAAATGTTTACATAATTTATAGATTGAGCAATTCTGGTTGTATGCGGATGTCTTTTGTTGATAAGACAACTTGAATGCTAATTCGAATGTTTATTGATTGATCTAGGAATTTTAAGTTTAAAGTTGTGAAGTAAATAGTTTGATACTTCAAATTGGTACTTTAAATATTAATTTAAGTTAAAGAATGCCTTTATGAGAATTATTGTTAAGAAGAAAAGATCATGGGATAATCTATTATCAATATGACCTTACTTTATACTTATGTATAATTTATTATAATTTATATCTCGTAGATCTAATAGTAATATATGATGATTAATATATATATATATATATATATATATATGTAAATAAGTTAATAGCAACCATGTTATCTTTTGATCGAAGAGATATTTATTAATTTTTGATTTAGATGCATATGGATTTTAAATTAGGAATTAATGGGTTAATAATATTTATCTATTCTTTTGTTTGATTTGATGTCAAGAAAGCTCTTGTAGAAGAATATATATATATATAAATTTTTTTAGATGAACATTGTGCTTAATGGTAGAAAAGTATTTGTTTTCATTTCACAAACGTTCTTTGGTGTTATTGAGTTCTCTATTCTTCTAGGGAATAGGAAATGTAAATTTTATTTGTAAGCATATTATACTTGTACTTGGTTGTACTATGGCTATGACCTATTTTAGGAGTGAGCCATCCGTGATCTATATGTTATTTTTAAGGTATTATGAGATTATGTGGTCTACGTCATGTAGATGATGTGGTCACTTTGAACTTTGCTTTCCGTGCTTAATGGTTTTCCGTTGTATCATGTGGAGTTATTTGTTGCCCTTGGGGTGTTTGAACTATTCTATGATTTGACCACGAATGAGATATGTTTTTAATATGGCATTGATGTATATGCATATTGGCAGTCCTTAGCGTTTGGATGTTGCGTCATGTTTCTAGGAAGAGTGGCTTGCGATAGGGGCCGGAACCCTAAGTGTTTGTCAAGGTAACCTGTCGTGGGTTTTCTTGTAATTCAGTGAAAACTTAAATATATAAACTTAGGATTCATTAATTAAATTCAGATAAATAAATGCCTCACCTAGTGCCTTAATGCTCATTTAGATTAAGGGTAGGTTGAGAAGGCCTGGAATGGCTTGTCGACTACCTTGTTCTCTTGAAAGGTAATTCGACACCACATGAGTTAATCTAAGGGCCGGGAATCGGTAGAGACTGCCAGGGTAACTCTGGAAGAGGGCCGAGAGTCTAGGAAGATTCACCAGGGTAACTTAGAACAACTATGTGATGACACTCTGTCCTGAAGCATGATTGTAGTCTCTTGTGTAGAGTTATCTATTATATTGTGGTTGTCTTTGGAAGCATAAGTTGTAAATACTATGGTTTGATGTGGTCATGTCGTTATGTGTAGTCATCCATGTAATGTAATGTATTTTCTTTGTTGTGTGTTTGATTGTCTTCTGGACCTGTCACTATCTCCTAGCACGGAGGGAGTGGACCTTCGGGTTCCATGTGGTCGGGTGGAAACCGTGCTATATTTTCATTGGATACTCTTACTGATGACATTCTACTTGTAGTTGGTTCTTGATACTTTGATGATCGAGACACTGGACGTTGATCGTATTCGGATGTGGATATTTGATATGAGGAGATCATTTCCCTTATTGTATATTTATCTCATGTTAATGAGTATACTCTTTGTACCATAATTATAATGTATTGAGATTTATGAGAATCTCGCTGGATGTAGTCTGAACATGTAAATGACTTGAACTGTTTAAGTTTATGGAAGTGGATCATTTTTGTATATGTTATGTACTTGTATTTTATAACTTAAATATTATGATGTGAAGTTCTTAATAATAATGTATAAGTAACGTCGTCTTGGAAACCATTAGACATTTGTATATATATACGAATGTTTTAAAAAAAAATTATTCCGATAATTCGCTACATAATGCATTGTTTTATTGGATTCCTTGGCGGGGCGTTACAAATTCCTTTTACCACAAACAATTCTTGATTAGTTTTTCCAACTAAATGTCTAATGTCCAAATTTCTTCTCATCCCACAAAGTCCATTATGTGGAAATCAAGGAAATTAAGGCAAAAATTCCCTATTGTTGCCATTAGTGAGAGCAAATGGAGATATAAATTCAAATGCTTAGAAGCCTCTAAGGATAGAATTCCTAGGGCAAGCAATAACACTTGAATTTTGTCAAAGGTATTTGCTTCCTCTAAAGGGTTTGAAATTTGATGATCGTGTTCAAATGAATGTTTGTTTCTCAATGTTTAAGATCCAAACAAAGTGTTTTGATTCCAAGAAAATGCACAACCCTATGGCTAAGAGGAAATATTTGTTGAATCCCCATAAATCCAACTGCACTTATTCTTGGTGGATGATTAAAAGCTTGACCACAATGGCTCCCCTCCACAACATTAACTTCTATGGGTCAGTGAAGCTTTAGTACCCATGAAACTCCCATGGCATACTTCTCATCTCTACAAAAAATTGCAAAAATGTGGGGCGGCTTCATAGGTCCGACCTCTTGCACCAACAAATAGATAAGGATTTTGGGCCTTTAAACAAAAGGTTCTAGTATAGGCATTTCGTTTGTGGAGGATCATCCATACGACAAGAGATCATTGCTTCCCTTGTTGGAACAATCCTTATAATACTTGAACTTTTTTCAAATACCCACACTTATATACCAGGTGGAAGTCGCTTGGCTTTAGCGTGTTCCTGGTTGGGTCGTTCCCTGGGGTGATTACTTTTTCCCACCAAGCAGGCCCTCTAAGGATAAACAAAAACAAGCAAACACATTTGTAGTTCAATCAATCTTTGTTGAGAAACAAAGAGAGAACAAACACAATATACTCCACTCACACTCGCAAGATTTTGTTTAATTTTAAGAATCCAAATTGAAGTGTGGAAACAATCACTTATACAACTTAATATCGCAAAAAACCTTTTGATTCTCAAGATCGTCGTGAGGTGTGAGAGAAGCGCATACGTCTTTTAGATGATATTACTTTGGATAAGAGATTACAAAACATAAAGACACATGTTCATTTTAATCCTTCAAAGCAAGAATTGGATTTTTTTTAAGCACCAAAAATAAATATGAGAGTTGCTTGTTCAATTGTTAAGTCTAAAACAAAATCTAGTAAGTTGCCCAAAGTTCTTTTTAATCCCTTTGTTTTATTCTTTTTAAACCCAAACGAAAATTAGTGAGTCCTAAAAAAGCATGAAGATGACAAAGTCCTTAGAAAAAGGATTATAATTCCTCCCGAAAGTGTTTAAAAACACTTGATATAATGAAATGATGATGCCATAGAGAAGCCTTCGTCTTTGTTTTCTCCCTTCACTTCTGATCAAGCCAACCTACAAAATTGGTTAAAACTACATAAACATAAAGCCAAAAACTAGTTAGTAGTCAAAAGCAACCAAAATGAAAAAGCACACATTGAAATTAATTTGAAAAGTGCATTTTACCCAACTCTAGTGGCGCAGTCTACAATGGCAGTGCAGTTTGAAGGAGTCAACAGTGTTGTATATCATTATTGGGACTAATAGTGGCAAACCGTGGAAAACTAGTGAGCGCAAATGCGACGCTGTTTTGACCAGCAATAGAGTTTGTAGTTTGGATGACTGGCGTCGTTGTTTGGAATTCAAATTTGCTGGCGGGAAGAGCATAGTGTCGCAATTTGGAGTTTGATAGGTGCTGCTGGACTGATAGCGACACAGTTTCTTTGTCAACAGCGTGCTTTTTTGTAGACATAAAAAGTTTCAAAAAACCACATAATTTTGAAGAAAAACGTGTTAATTTCTTCCAATCTGCCCTCCTAGCACCAAAATGTGAATGGTGATCCTAGACCTACACAAACATAATGAAAAAACACACAATTAGTCCCAAATGCAAGTTAAAAATATCATTCCCCATGAAATTCATTTAAAACATAAAAATAAGAAATAATAAGAACACAATGAAAAAGCTATTAAATTCTATTTAAATGATCAAACTCTCAATCCCATGGGGGAATTGGTGTCATTTTGATGTGGAAAATGGTCCTTTCCCAACTCCTTGCAAGTTTGAATGATGAAGATTTGATGCTCCTTAGTGGAATTCTTGCATAACCTAGCTATGAAACTTGAAGAAAACTATGAAAATGGATGAATGATGGATGAGAAAATTCAAAATCTCAAGATAATGACTTTGTATAAAGTTGTGGATCCAAAATCCAAATGAGAGCCTCTTATTTATAGAAGAGAATGATGGAGGATGAGACAAAATGGATGAATGTGGGATAAAAGACCAACCAATAGCATAAAGCCACTTGCCAATGTGTGAGTGGACAAAAGTGGAGCATATTTTGGTCATTGTGCAATTAAATGCAATTAGGTGGAATTTCAAAATTGATGAAATGACAAATTGGAGGGAGAAGAAAATGAAGTTAATGCCACTTGGCTCAAGGCAAAGGGCATGTAAGAAACTTAAATGCCTTGTTGGATGTACAAACCCTTTTGGAGGGATTTTTCAAACTTGGAGAATATTCCCTTTTTGATGCCTTTTTAAAAGTAATTAGAGATTTAATAAATCAATTAAAATGATTTTCATGAGCAAGTTGCAAAAGCTAGAAGATTTGATGGATTAAGATTAGCATTTATCAGGATTTGATTAATTAAGAGGGAGATTAGCTAATTTGACAATTTTGACTTACTTTTGGTTAATTTAAATCAAAATGAGAGGAAAATGATTAATAGAATTAATTAAATAAGATTTGATTTATTTAATTAGAAGGGATGATGTTAGATTAAATCAAATAAAGATTAATTTATTTAATTTAATAAAAAAACTTTAGAGCTTAATTAAATAAAGCGAATTATTTAATTAAAAGAGAGACTATAAGATTAATTAAATAAAATGATTTATTTAATTAACAAAAGATGATGACTTTAAAATTGATTTATTTAATTAAGAAATGAAATGTGATGAATTTAATCAAATAAAGACTATTCGATTAAATGGTTAGCAAAGGAGATGATTTATGACAAACTGGTGTTAGTAAAATTAGGATCAAGTGTATAGGATCAATCGATACATTTTTCGTGTCTACACATCCATACTAGCTTCTTCATAATATTTGGGTTCTACTTCAGAGAGTAGAGAATATTTTACCTATTCTTGTTGAACAAGCTTTCTTCTTGTCATAACACCATCAATTTTGTTTCTAAGAATTTTCTTCTTAGAATGATCTCTTTTGAAAAATTTGGGTGGTGCTTTTAGAGTAGTGTTTGGTTTCTCTTCTTCATTAGCATCACTTTCCTCTTGTAACTATTCTTTGTAGATTCTTCTTTTTCTTCATAGACATGGACTTTTGAATACATGTCATCTTTGTGTAACAACTGAGGGTAATCTTCATCCACTCTCACATTCACACTTTTAAACTATCTCTTGTAACCTTTTATTGTAGCACTTATAAGCTTTGCTTGTATTTGAAAAACCCAAAAATATTCCTTCATCAAATCTTCTCTCAAATTAACTCAAAGTATCTTCATCCTTTTTTATAAAACATCTACTTCCAAATGTTTAGAAATATTTCACATATGCAAGTTTTCCCTTCCATAATTCATATGGAGTTTTATCAGGCAATTTGGCTTCATTCAACATTGTTCTATCCATTTCCTAAATAGTTTTGTTCTTTCTCTCAACAACTCCATTTTGATGAGGTGTTCTAGCTCTAGAGCAATGTCTTCTAATACCATGTTTTCCACAGTACTTATCAAATTCATGAGGTAAATTCTTCACCTTTGTCAGACCTCAAACATTTAATCCTTGAACTAATTTTATTATCAATCATAGCTCTAAAAATTTTGAATCTTTCTAAAACTTGATATTTATCTTTAAGAAAATTTACCCATTCCATTCTTGAGTAATCATCTATTAATAACATGAAATACCTTTCTCCATTGATGCTTCTGGTTCTTATTGGTCCACACAAATTTGTATGCATCAAATCTGTCATGCCCCAAAAATTTAACCACTTAAACTTAATACAACTACCCAATTTTTTTTCCTAGAATGCTACAACAATGGGTTTGAGTTCAAAAGTTTATCTATAATTGATGACACCATGTTTATGAGTTCATTCCATCGATTAAACCATCCATGGTAGCTCGTGTGTTGGGTGATGTAAGTTTTTAGTACTATCAATCTTCTGTAGGTAAACTGGAACAACTCTTACAAGAACGCATTGGAACACAAGACACAATGCCAACAAGGAAATATTTTCTTGATCTCAACACAACATTTCCTTCTTCCCAAATGACTTGCATCATTCACACTTGGTACAAAAAACTCACATACACTTGGCATGGAGTTAGGTATGTAGGTTGGTAATAAAAATAAAATTGTTTACAAGAAGATATTCTATTTTCTTCTATTTACTTCTTTTGAAGCATTTCCCAAAATTTTGGCACTTATTATTTTGAGACAAGATAATTTGAACTCCTAATTTTGTTGTTATACTCCAAATTATTGTGTGACTAATTCCTTGGGGCTACATTACAAGTTCTTTTAATCTAATTGATTTATAATCAATGTTATGTTAATTTTCCATACATAATTACACACATATTCACACAACTTCAACTAAGTGTTTCCATTCAGATTTCCTTGTAATAATTTAAACATTAATTCATTTCCAAGTCTTATCACCACGTGTGTGTGTGTTTAGATAAATCATTATATTAAAGTGAAGGGATCATTATGTGTGTGTGTGTGTTTTTAGATAAATCATTATATTAAAATGAAGGGATAATTACTTATTCTTTAAAACTAAATGTCTCCTTTGAATTTCTTGACTAATCTTCCATTTGCATATAAGATTTAATGATCTTTTAATTGTAAGTGTATATTAAACATTTGTTCCTAAGAAATATAGGAAATAAATCTTAAACTTCATTTTCAAAATGGATTAATAATTAACTAATTACTGATAGGCAATCGATTTTCAACTAACCACTTGCTTGCAATGAATTGTTACTCCGGCTTGTTGAAGATTATAGTATGAAATAGTTATAACTCCAAGGGCTGAGGGAGGTGATAAGAGTTCAAACTATAGAGCAACTTGCAAGTTCAAAAGAGTGAATCAAGGTGGCGGATTAGATTTAGTTGGCAACAACATTTCTTGATGATCTTAGGCATTCAATGGTAGACTGGGATAATAGTAAGCAATGTTCTCTCAAACAGTATGCCAGTCAAACACAGGGCATGCTCACAACCCAAGGAAAACTCATTTGGATGCTAAATGAGGTCCAGATAAAACGATGGTAAAGGGGTTGATACATCTGGTTGCAACATAGAGATCCGTCAACTGAAGGCAAGGGTACAGAGTGAGAGGGTTGACGCCACTGAAAGGGCGGCAACCCACAATCGCCTCCCAATAGAGAGACCATGCCTCGATACACACTTCCCAAACAAAAGTTTTAAGAGTAGTTTCTACGCTTCATAAATAACGTCAAGTCCCCTAAACTCCTGTCATCACTTTAGATTAAAACTCCCTTCCTAGTTTGATATTGGCCAACCTATTTATTTGCAATGTGTTTTTTTTAAGGTTTCAATGTAATCTATTTGCCCGAAAACAAAGAAACATTCCTCAATCATTTCATTGTTGAATTTTGCTATGGAGGTTTATAATTTATTGTTGAGAGGCTTTGACTGTACAACATGGGTCGACTTAATCATTTATTAGTTTTGCCTATAGTTCGAAAGCAACTCGTTTTTTTGGAATTTTTTATACTAAACAGAGTTTTAGACTAATTAAAATTTCCACTCAAAAGACAGCTTGCATTTTCTTTCCTGCCTAACTCGATTACCATTAAATGCAGAATTTGTTTTCCCATATTTTTTCTTCTTCCTCAAGCAATGAGAGTAATGTGATCTCTCACAACTACTATTAAGTAATCCAGCGCCACCGCCGCTCCCCTCCCCCCATTTTAATTTATTAAGCAGATCTATAGCACATGCTTAACCATTTGTTCAATTATCATGAAACTCATTGATGCATGATTATGTTGCTATAATTTACCAACTTATCATTGTGTGCACTCTTTTCATAGAAGTCATGGGTAAATCTTTTTAGAAAAATATTTAATTCCCTAAGAACACTAAACAAGATACAAGCTTTTTAACTTGATCACAAGAGTTCTTTTTCCTTCATTTTCAATTTACATGCATTAGTAAAGAGGCAAGTAATGATACAACAATTCCTTTCTTGTCCATGTGATATTTATATGGAAACGAGGATACATCCATTATGTTAAAAGAGACTAGTTACATTTCAACAATACTAGATACAATACTAGATTTTCACTTGAAATAAACTTTACTTTTCTTCTTATGATACACAACTTGAGAAGTTATTCCAAATAACACCAATTGCCCATCTTTTTTTTTTTTTTAGTTTTAAAAATAAAAATTACAACTCTTACAAGAATGCATTGGAACACAAGACACAAGGCCAACAAGGCAATATTTTCTTGATCTCAACACAACATTTCCTTCTTCCCAGATGACTTGCATCATTCACACTTGGTACAAAAAACTCACATACACTTGACATGGAGTTAGGTATGTAGGTTGGTAATAAAAATAAATTTGTTTACAAGAAGATATTCTATTTACTTCTTTTGAAGCATTTCTCAAAATTTCGTCACTTATTATTTTGAGACAAGATAATTTGAACTCCTAAATTTATTGTTGTACTCCAAATTATTGTGTTATTAATTCCTTGGGGCTACATTACAAGGTTTTTTACTCAAATTGATTTATAAGGAAATCTGAATGGAAACACTTAGTTGAAGCTGTGTGAATAAATATTACAAGGAAATCTGAATGGAAACACTTAGTTGAAGCTGTGTGAATAAATATTTATTCACACAGCTTATTTATTCACACAGCTTCAACTAAGTGTTTCCATTCAGATTTCCTTGTAATAATTTAAACGTTAATTCATTTCCAAGTCTTATCACCATATATATATGTGTGTTTAGAATCAGTATATTAAAGTGAAGGGTTAATTACTTATTCTTTCAAACTAAATGTCTCCTTTGAATTTCCTGACTAATCTTCCATTTGCATAAAAGATTTAATGATCTTTTAATTGTAAGTGTATATATACTTAAGCATTTGTTCCTAAGAAATATAGGAAATAAATCTTAAACTTCATTTTCAGACTAGATTAATAATTAACTGATTACTGATAGGCAACCTATTTTCAACTAACCGCTTCCCTGCAATGAATGGTTATTCCGACTTGCTGAAGATTATAGTATGAAACGGTTATAGCTCCATTTCTTAAATCTCCAAGGGCTCAGGGAGGCGATAAGAGTTCAAACTACAGAGCAACCTGCAAGTTCAGAAGAGTAATTCAAGGTGGCAGATTAGATTTGGTTGGCAACAACATTTCTTGACGATCTCAAGCATTAGATGGTAGACTGGGATAACAGTAAGCAAGATTCTCTCAAACAGTATGCCAGACAAACATAGGGCATCCTCATGACCCAAGGAAACTCATTTGGATGCTAAATGAGGTCCAAAAAAAACGATGGTAAAGGGGTCGATACATCTGGTTGCAACATAGAGATCCATCAACTGAAGGCAAGGGCACGGAGTGAGAGGGTCGACGCCACTGAAAGGGCAATGACCCACAATTGCCTCCCAATAGAGAGACCATGACTCGATACACACACTTCCCAAACAAAAGTACTATGAGTAGTTTCTATGCGACAGAAATAACATCGGGTCCCCTAAATTCTTATGATCACTTTAGATTAAAACTCCCTGACTGGTTTGATATTGTCCAACCTGTTTATTTGCAATGTGTTTTTTTTTAAGGTTTCAATGTAATCTATTTGCCCGAAAACAAAGAAACATTCCTCAATCGTTTCATTGCTGGATACTGCTATGGAGGTTTAGACTTTATTGCTGAGAGGCTTCGACTGTACAATAGGGGTCGACTTAATCGTTTATTAGTTCTATCTATAGTTCAAAAGCAACTGTTTTTTTTGGAATTCTTTATACTAAACAGAGTTTTAGACTGATTAAAATTTCCACTCCAAAGATGGCTTGCATTTAGTTTCCTGACTAACTCAGTTTACCATTAAATGCAACCATAAAAGAGAGTCGAGCCACAAAGCAAATCATCCAATTCTGTCATTTCATTATTCCTTCCATTTTGGAGATTGAAGCATTCAATACAAGAACGCTGGGTGTTGAAGATTCAAAAGACGAAAACCTTCTTGGCTTTTCATAGTTGGATTTGGGGATGAAAACCCTCATCTCCATTTGAGACAATCATAATTAAGGATTGCACTTGAGCTTATAGATTTAAGTCACTTTCAGCTTGCTATAGTGTCGGTTGGTGTACGCTTTATCATCCACCGGAACACAGAATAAAATGTCCAAAGACACTCTATCCTCTCTTGAAAACCACCGCGATGCTAAGATTGCAGAAGATCATATGGCGATTCCAAGGTTTCTTTTGTTGGGTCTCGACGTGTGGATAAGCTCAATGGCCATTGTGATATGCTGGTAATAAACAAGGGGACTTACGTAAGAAAATCTTCACAAGTTTAGGACTTAGGGAATTTATCATTGAAGGCTTTCTTCAATTAGGACTTTCAATGGATCTCAAAAAATGGCAAAAGGATAGGGTTTAGGAGAATCTAGTCTATGCCTAAGAACTCAAGAGACAATAAAGACTCGGTGAAGGGAATAAACCACACTTTGTTTCGCCTCCTGCTGGACAACATACGCAAAATGGGTGCAATCTTCAAGGGTTGTGATGATAATTTTCAAACCTCGAATGAGGCTGAAGTTAAGCTTCCACAATTAAGAGCTCAGGCTAACTTTACGCATCGAATGCAAATCATCCATTCGAAGAAAGTATGAGCTACACTTCACCATTGAATCAATACGATCAATCTCTCATTCAATTAACCAACTTTCAAAGCAAATTCTACTTAATCTACTTCTAACTTTAATCTATGGCGGAAGAAGATATGCAACCTCGCTTACTATTTGACAATAAAAGTTGTTCAAAGCAAATCATGCATAAGAGCTTTTATTATTCGAAATAGTCTCAATGCAACAATCTCATACTCTGTCTCCACACAAATGAAAGTGAGAGAGCATCAGTTTATATAGAGTTTCAAAAATGAAATGAAGGGCCGAGATTAAAACAATATCAACGGCCAAGATTATTACAACCAAACCCTAATTAGGGTTTCCCAAAATAACAAGAGTCATCTATCAGTAAACTATCAGTAGAGAGGCAGTTAAAGCTATATTCTAGGAGAGGCGTCCTTATCCTTCTGAGCAGCATTGCGTTCGACAAATCTGGACACTACTGCAATGACCTCCTCCATCGTGACAGGTGGCAGCATGCTGATCCGGAATTCAAGCTCATCCAAGTTCTCTGCACATTTGGCAAAGGTATTTGCCCATTCTGCTTCCTGCTTCCTAAAGTCATTCCGGATGGCCGAAAGACTTGCCACTCTCGCAAAATCCTTTCTTAAAAGTGGTCCAGTAGTCGAGAAGAAAACTTCATGAACCTTTCTTTTCAGCTCCTCCAGCTGCATATCCTTTTCTCGGACAATCTCTTGATCAAACACTTCTGCAGCTGTCACATGAATCTTCTCTCGAATTTCTTTTACCTGCTCCTCAATTCTAAGTCCATCCACTTTTGCCTTCTCCAAAACTTCCCTACGTATAGTTACTGTCCAAAACCAGTGATTGAAATCATATGCTGCTCCTGCAGCAATCACCTTTCTGTCGACCAACTCCTCTCTTGGAGTGCTCTTCAATAGCCTGAGGCATGGAATAAGCCTCTCCTGCATATCTGGAATACCTTCCCATGTTTCCGCCATATCAATAAGTCTAGAAAGAAAATATGAGGTTTGCCCATAAGCAAGTGCCAGTTTTTCCATGAACAATGCCGCTTTTGTGCCTTCGCTCGCCATCCAGTCCTGAGCTTCCTTGGCCGTCACCATCCCGTGCTCGACATCCTTGGTCACCTCCTGTGATGAATTGAGGAGAGGAGGAACAATCGCATTACCCTGATCAAGTGGCTGGGTCAAATGCTGTATATATTCCTTAAGACGTTCAACCTCCTTCTTATACTCTTTCTTCTTAGCCACTTCCTTTTCCAGTCTCGCTTTGATGGTCAAGACGGAATTATCTAATTCCTCCACCTCTTGACCTTTCGAGGTTGGGCCAAGGTCAACAGTGGTTATGGCATATTCCTGAGGAGTGATCTCGTCTCGTGGCTTGTCCACCGTGGGTACTGCAATGTGTACGGAACGGTTGCCTATCTCGTTCCTCTGAATGGTGGAGAATTTCTTGGCAGGCTTCTTGATTGCGACTTGCTCCAACCTTGCCAAGAAATCGGCAGTATCATCCTCCTCTTCTTGAGCTTCTGCAGGTACCTGAATTTTCATCCTTTCTATCAGCCACTCTGGAATGGTCGGCTGCTCAATTCCATCCTCTACCTGAACCTCTTCCTCATTCGGAACATCCACAACCCCTCTGAGAGCGGAAATCATTCCCTCCTCGAAGTCATTATTCCGGACTTCTATCTCATTGTCTGAACCTAAGATTTCCGTGCCCGTAGGTGACAGAGGCTCTTCATTATCCAGCTGAATAGGTTCATCGTTTTCTTCCTGAACTGCAGGAGGTTCAAGTATCTCTACCAAGGACTCGTTTATAGTAGCTACCAGCTTGTCAATGTTTCGAGATGCCGCTGAACGAGAAGGTTCTCCCTTATGCCTCTTGGAAGCAGGCTCTGTACTTGGGACTATTTCCTTCCTTTTCTCTCCGATCCCAACCAAATCCTGATGGGATGCACCGGCATTAGAAGAATATGATTCTGACTCGCTCAGTAGATCATATGTGAGCGTGATTTCTCTCTGTCTCAATTCTTGGGCATGATAGTCAACCCACCACTGAGAGTATTTAGTCACTGGTCTCATTAAGGTTGCCAAGTCTGCGTGCTCAGGTTCTGACCATTTCACAGGAGGAAGAGGTCGACTCTCCTCGAAACGTGGCTGGATATAGTTCCCATCAGCTTGTAACTGATCAGGCACCCGGCAGAACTCAATTGCCCTCATGAAGTCTAGTGACATTCTGGACCACATTCTTCGTCTGACTTCATATTCATCAGCGGCATCAGCCTAGAAGTCTTCCAGTTCCATTTTGTGCTTGTACTTTCTCCCCTCTACTGTCTGAATATTATGATGTGGGTCAAAGTTGACCCTGGACTTGTAGGCTGTAAATGGATACCACTGGATCTCCAACCTTGCACTCTCAGCTGCCTGTGCTGATGGACAATACTCCAACATGTTCCCAATGAAAAATGGGAATGTGACAGATGCCTTCTTGGTTGGCCTCTGGATGTTTTGATATTCCTCTAACTGTCTCAGGACCTCGAGCAAAATCATCCGATTTGTCGGATAGATGGGCAATTTATAGGGGTTTCCAGTAAATCCCTGGATCCTGACATATGTGAATTTTGAGAACTGGATGAACCAAGATCCGTATTTACTGATAAGACTTTTCGCCTCATGGCTCAACCTCTGATGCACTCCTCCTTGAAGCTTTCTGGTAATATGCATTAGGAAGGCATCATGCACCCTTCTGAAGTGAGTCTTCTCCTTCAACTGGAGTTGTGGGTAACAGTCGTAAGGCCTGAGTTCGTTCTCCCCGTTGCCAACTTTGCCCTTGCAAATTAGCCTTGGATACTTGTATGATCTGGCCAACAGGTAGACGATATATGAACTCATATGAAAAGACTTAGTCTCTTCGAGGTTGATCAATTGCTCGTGGAGGTTGTCACTTATCATCCGTGACCAGTTGAACATTTTGACGCCAGAAGTGATCTCGTCTATGAAATAGTACATCCAGCTCTCGAAAAAGGCACCTTGTGGGTTGCTGGCTATTTTGTTTAGCATCAGGATGATGTCTCCAAAATCTTCCTTGAAATCTGTCCGGCGAGGTCTCTTGGGCATCTTCTTGATTGATGGCTTAGGCTTGTCCATCCATACTTTGTTAACTGTTGTGGCGCACAAATCGGGTTTGCTGTCATATAACCTCTTGGCTTCTTCCTTGGTCTTATAGACCGTCCGTGAATGTTCTGGGATGCTGAAGGTTTCCTGGATCGCCACTTCGCCCAAGTGTGCCAAGATTCTTCCATCAGGTGCGATGATTTGCCTCTTCTGAGCATCATAGTGGATAGCACACTCCACCATCAATTCTGCACAATCCATTGCCGGTGGGAATCCAGCTGCCTGAAATATCCCGTTTCTGACTATCCATCTGGCTATTGGCGTGGGAAGTCCCTTCTGCCCATACACTCTTTTCTTAAACTCATCAAAGTCGACATGTCCGAGATCGGTGTCCACGACATTCTTCCATTTTGAAATGACTTTGGTCTCCCGCTGAGCACCTTTGCTGGCAAACTTCATTTTCAGCTTCCTTGATTTCGCCTGCTGTGGTCGTCAACCTGCAATCCAAAAGATTAACATTACTACAAAGACTTTTTCAAATAATTAAATCTCATGCCTTGGATTCGAAAATTTACTTTCAGCCAGTTAAATAATTAAATTGTTGCGAAAAAGCAAGCTGAAAGTAAATGGACGAAGTTAAGATTTTGGCCAGAACTTTCGCCAAGATGAAACGACAGAAGAAGAATGGCGAATTTATTTGATTGAACATCAAACCTCAATGAAGAACTGCTGGCTGCAAATCAGATTTAAATTCTGATTTTTATTCCAAAAATCAATTAATGAAGTGCGCCCCTCTTGCACAGAAGAATTCAAAAATAAATCTTTTCCTTTCCCGCGAAAATTCTTCCTCAGCATAACATTACTTCATCCTCTGGAAACTTGGATCTTGCCTACTAAACAATCAACTGCCTGAGAATTCCGAGAGATATTAAATTTCTCTTCAGCTGTGTGTGAAAAAATGAGTTGCTGAAACTCATTATAATGCTGAAGAGCTTGATTTGTTTTAGCAACTGCCATTTTCTCTCTCGATCTCGATTTGTTTTCTTTTGTTTAAACAGGCAGGTTTCCTTTATTTTTCAAATAGAATCCGTCTCGAGCTTATCCAAGCAAATCTCACTGATCTTCAAAAATTCGATTTTTGCTTAATGTTTATCTTTGATTTTTCGAATTTTGAAAGAGAACATTAAATATTTAATTAAATTCATGGCGAATTTAATTTTGCCTGTTGGATTTTATCTCTGGCCGGCGTAATTTATTTCCTTCCAACTCTTGTCTGGCAAATTCGATTTTGTCCAAGGCATTTTAAATTTCCGAGTAGTTGGAAATAAATTATTAAAATATTAAAATATTTTAATTTATTCCAACCCGTTCGTTTTGGACCCATGGCTATTTCGATTTTCCTTTTATTTTTCTCGGCTAAAAGTGTATTTTCCAATTTTATTCTCAATTTCGTCTAGCCAAGTCAAAACTTAAGCCATTCCGTCGACAAACTTTAT
>VDFB02336601.1:0-29632 GCA_007258455.2 Sequoia sempervirens
TTTTGTTTTTAGGAAGTGCCCACTTAGAAAATTAGTAAAAAATCAAATATTGTGCCCAGTTAGAAAAATTGTGCATCAACTAAATGCTGTTAGCTAACTTCTGACCATAGTGATTTTAAAAATACTAAAAAAAAGTTCACCATGCTCAAGTCGTACAAGAGTTGCTATGTTATGTTTTTTTGACAAAAACAACACCAATTTTTCTACATCCCTCTTTTGAACCCCTTAATCTCAACCATTTTCAAAATAAATTAGTAGTTTAGAAAGTAGACTTAGAGTACTTCGATCCTTGTTTTTGTTCCATCTCAAAATTTTGAGTGTAACTATCCTCAATTTCACGTCCAAGGTTAGCATATCTTGATTTTAGAAAAAAAGTGGCCACTTAAGCCCCCTTTTTGGGAACCATCTTGGTGTACTTACCCTCATAAAGAACTTAAACAAAATTGACAACCACAACAACAATAGCAATCAACCAGTTCACATCACAATTCAAAAATCAACTCAATAATACAACACAAACAAACAATCAAAAAAATCTTGAGATACTCCATAAAAGACATTGTCTCCCCAATTCAATTACTCAATGACTCGTTCACTTAATCCAAACACTTAAAACAATTAAACCAATAACAAGACAACTTCAACAGAACATCCATGGAAGACATTATTCTCACATTTCTAGAACTCATTACTATTATGCTTTGCATACATGCCCCAACTTCTCGCTTGGAAAAGTCGGGGACCCCCTTTGTTTTCTTTCATTTCATTGGTTTTTTTTGTCATGGTCGTGCTTTGTCATTCTTGTTTTCATCCTTTCTCATGCCTTGTTCATTTTCTTTGTCTTTTTCGGATTCGAGTTCCGAACTAGAACTTGCACTCTACACTTTTGGAAAGTTCTAGTTCTCGTTTCTATCCTGATTCTGATTTCTATTTTCTTATTGTCATTATTTTGTCGGGATCAGGTTGTGGGATGAAATCGACCCCTGACACCTTTCGAGGTTTCAAATTTTGGTTATGCCTCAACTTCGATCCCCGCTTCACCTTTAGGTGTCATTTGGGTTCGCATTCCTTGTCTGGTCTTGTCTCATCCCTGTCTTGTTCTCCATCTCATTTTTTGGCTTCGTCTCATCTTTCATTCTTGCGATGTTCATTTTATTTGGTCATTTTCGTTTGTCCTTGTCCTTATCTTTTCGTTGTCATCTCGTCGTGTCGTTTGTTCATTTCCATCTTCTTTGTTTGTTCATTTCTATTTTTTCATTGTTCATTTTATTCTTTTGTCGTTTCTTTGTTTTTTCAGTTTTCTTTTTTGTGTCTGCTCTTCAAAATTGAAAAATACAAAAAAAAAATGAGAAGAATAAAAGCAAATCAAAACTTAAAAAATCAAAAACATTCAAAATTGAAAAAAAAAAAAAGATTTAAAATTTAAATAAGTGTAAAATTAAATAATTAAATAAATCTTTTTATTTTGAAAAAAAGAATTAAAAGCTAAATAAATACAACTTTAAAATTTTTAAAAATGTCAAAAATAAATAAATAAAATCTTTTTAAAATTTTATTTAAAAAAAATTATTTTAGAGGATAAATAATAATAAATAAATAAGTTCTAATTTTAAATTAAAACGATAAAATAAATCTTTCAATATTTTAAAAGATTTTTAAAAATTAAAAAGTAAAAATAATCTTTAAAGGTGAAACAAAATAGAAAAATATAAAAACTTTAAAAAAATTGAAAACTTTGCAAAATTTAAAACAAATGAAGTGCATGGATTTGATCCTCTCCCAAGTACAAAGGGGGTAAAAGTCAAAAGTTAAGAGAATAAAGTTTCGCTTTCAGGAAATATTCCAAGCTTGACTCGAAATATTGAGGGAAGTGAAATAAGGATGCAATAAAAAAGAATGCCTTCGGGTTCAGGTTCAAAGCAAAATCTTACACCTTAACTTCACAATGTTCAAGGTTCCAAAATTATCCCGCCTATGTAGCATCATCGGATCCGGATCCAAAAGGAATATTGAACCAGGCACAAAAAAAAAGAGAGGTGAAAGTGTTCACATTCTGATTTCGTTTCGATCCCGCGTTGGTGCCAATTTTGTTCCGCTCCCGCACAGGCAATGAAAGGCGCATGTATGGTTTCAACCCCACACTCATTCAGTTCCAATCCCGCCTTCGACGCCGAGCGAGCATTCAAGGAGAGAGTATCGATAAGGAAAATGAAATGTTTGATGGAGAGCCTCAAAGAAATGGTCTGAAACTCATCCAACCTTCGCTCCTGATCCGACATAACCACAAAGTACTTGAGTTTTTTCTTACAGAATGCCTTAGAGGAGGTGTCAAGTTAGGCACAACAAATCAAAGGGAGATCTCATCTCATGGGTTTAAATCATCGAGGGAAATTCATAAAAAGTAATTTGTTGAGAAGTCTTGAAGGTAATCAGTAAGAGGAGAAGTTGATTCCCCCACCCACAGTCAACATGCTTCTTACCCATAGCTAGAGTGAGTAAAAGCACAAACATGTACAGGGGACATCCATTGAAGCCTAAAGCAAAGAAAAACTTTATCAGATACTGTAGATGCAAGTTGCCCTGGCAAACATTTGGGAAAAATATGTGCACATAATCGTTTTTATTTAAACGGCTTTAGAAATTTTTAGAGAAAATGCAAATTGGAAAATGTAAAGACTGATTCCACCAACCTCTACCAACGTCCTCCAACCCACGCTGAAATGGGAGCTCTGAAACAGTAAAACGTATTGTTTTAAAAACTTTCAAGCAATACATGCAAAATGTGCAAGCACAAAGAAATTACACATGAAACGTTTGGCTAAAAGCCTCAAGGGGCATCATTTCATGGAATGCCCTGATGGTTGATTTAGCAAAAAATGCATGAGAAATGTGTAAAAGGAACACATATGGGCGACAAACCGTTAGAAAAAATACCTCAAGGAAACGCATTCTAATGAAATTCCATAAGTACAAGTAGTGCAAGGATAGAAGGATTATTCTGGTGCTCTAGTTGCAAACTACCCTAGTAGATGCATGCAAGAGGTGCAAGTATAGAGACGACATATGGACTATTTGAAAAAATGGTTCAAGGAAGTGTAGAAACACAAAGGGTGTGTGACTGTTTGAATGGAGGCATGCAAATTATTCAATAAAATACTTCATCAAAATTGGGACTCACGACAACAACAATCATTGGGTTTGCTCAAAGTGGATTTACTCAGAAACTTTATGGGATTTCATGCATGCAAAATGTGGAAGTAAAGACAAAGCATGTGAATCAAATGACACAGCATTTCAAAGAAATGTCCCAATGAAATCATGTCTAGATTTACACGAAAATTGTTTGCCAGAATGCCTAAAGAAGGCGTCATCTCATTGAATGAAACTAATGCAATTGGTGGATGTTGAGCCAAGTTCCCAAGATCTTTTTCAACATCCTCCCTATCGGTGCCGGTAGTGACCTTTGAAATTCAATTTACATTATGTTTGATGGTTGGGAGTGACTTGGTTGGGGAATTTGGACTTTGTTATTGTAAGCATGGAAAACCCTCCATGTCAAGGCACCCTGTCCTCAAATAATTTAGTAACAAATTCAGTGTCTGGGAGTGATGGTTTATTATCACTTTTTTTTTTAAAGGGCTGACTATACAAGAAGAAACTCTTTCCGAAGAAGGTTAACTGAGTGTATCACCACATAAATCTAAGCATAAAAGTGATGCATCTGTTAAAAATGGTAGCACAGTTGAGCTGATTAAATTTAGTTTGAGACTTGGTGACTAATTCAAAGGATGATGACATGGATAAACATGGTCATAGTGAATTAGACAATGGTGAATGGATAAACATGGTCATAGTGAATTAGACAATGGTGAATTGCTAAGGACAAAGCAAAAATAAATGGTCACAAAAGTCAACAATTTACAAGAAAAGAGAACTTTAGACATTTCATGGAATGCAATGTTTGGAAATGATATTTCAAAGGTCATGCTTGTGAGATTGTTCAATTTTCAGTTAAGGGAAATTTCAAATGAGCCTCAGGGTTCAAGATTAGTTATTAATCAATCAAGGGAGCCATCAACTAATATATTCCCTGTGTCACCTATATCAAAGCAACAGGTTCACCATTTAGGACAAATGTTGAATCATGATTACCTTGGAAAATGTGAATTAATAATGAAAAATCATTAATTCACTAGAAAGTAATTGATGCATGTGTTTTAATTCATTGATATTTGAGGATTAATTACAACAATTGATTAATTGTGCATTTATTATAAAATTATTAATTCAATGAATCGATTTGGTTTGTACGTATTGTTTGAGGGTGAGGAAGCAAATGGTTTTGAAGTTTTGAATCCTCTAAAAATTATGGATTTAATGTTATTTTATTTGTTCAAATGGGGTTTTTATTTGTTATTTCAATTATGGATATTAAAAAGTTTATTCATATCTAATTGAAATAATTTTAATTTAATTTTTTTCTGAAATTAATTATTTATTGAGTGATTTTATGAGTCAATTAATGCATTGTGTCTTACAGATACTTTTGAAATGTGCAAAAGATCTTGGAGATGATTTGTAAAACAAACGTGTAGAAAGAGGGGAGATTTTTTGAAAAGATCATTGAACTAATAGTGAACTAAAGGCTTCATGGCCACTGGGAGTGAATTATGCAAAAGATACTGTTGCACATAAAGGCAAAGGAGCGAACTCGAAGTGGAGAATCAAAGTTAAGCTAGAATTAGTTGAAACTAAACAGAATCTAAAAATAGAAGTTGCAATTGTGAACTAAAATAAAGTTGGAAGTTGTAGCTGTTAACTGAAATCAATTGAGGTCAAACATGAGATGAAACATAAAGTTATCTTTGTGAAGGATTGTATGTGTACAAAAGCTACAACTTTTGATGTTTCAGTTCTGGGGGGAATTGTGTAATTAGTTGATTTATTAATTGTCAAATAGAGCTCATTTGAAAGGGTTAGACACTTAGGAAAAAGAGTTAGACATTTTTCTTAGGGCTGATTAGAGTTAGTAGTAGAGTAGATGATATTTTCTGCAATTCTTAGTTTAGCTGAATCAATTTGAAGACATTGGTTTCTGTGCACTTATGAATCTTGCCAGACTTGTAAATGTTGTTTATTTTTTTTGCAACAATAGAAGCAGCTAGATTTAAACCTGCTTTAAGTTGTATTCTAGAATGATGTTTGTTTTGTTAATCACTTGATTTGGAATTCTTTGAGGAATGAAGTTTTATCTTTTCTTTTGTTTGAAATGGTGATTTGTGATCTGCTGTTAAAGTTTTCCCTATGAATGAATGTCCAACTTTGTATTGATTATAGGTTGATTTGTTTTGTAGTTCAGTTTAGGAATTCCTTGGAGAGTAACAGGTGTGGTTAATTGAATGAATCAACATTCTTTTCTCTCTTGTGTCCCTGATCTATCTTTTTCTTTTTTTTATACCCCCAATTAGAGTAGGTTTAGATATGAGTTTGATCTTGCAGCAACCAAGAATCGTAATAACCAGTAGGCCCCTTGAACATTATATCCTCATTGACCGCTTGACAACAAAACAACACAGTTGAGAACCAACTACAAAGACCTTGGAAGATAGATGGTTTTAGATCAGTTATCTTTTTCAGGATAAATAGAGTAGAAATATTCTATTTAAATGTTGTTGTGTCAATTTGGCCATCAAAAATTACTAACCACTAACTTCACGTAAAAGGCCACTCACACAATAACTCACAAATAATTCAACTATAAAAAAATAATTATAAAGGAACCCAAAATTCTTAGAAAATCTAATTCAATTTATTTAATCAAACCCCTTCATTTATCAAAATATAAATAAACTAATTATTTTCCCTATTTATTCTCCTCATTTCACTAAGTCTATAAACTCTTAATTCACATAAGCAAAAATATCCTATCACTAAGACCCATAGTATATATGGCATTGAATCCTTAAATAATCACAACCCATAATTAATTATGCACATTGAAAATCCACTTATATTAACAAATCATTAATTAAACAATTGTAAAAGAAACAATATTAAAAAGATCATCAAAATCACTTACTCGATTAAATCCTTCTATTACTCAAATGCAATTAAAAAAAGTTCCTTTACCTTTCAATATAATTCTCTAATTTTTATTATTTACATATCCAATTAATTATAAACAAAAATTATTCTTTTATATAAACACATATTCATATATAGACATACATATATATAAACATGTACATAAATAAACAACATACAATTTGTATTTCAACCAAAATTTATAACATAAAATATATTTTCATACATAATTATAACGATATATATACATATATATTTTAATAGTCACATTTATACACATATATTAACACTGTTTATTGATGAACACACATGGATACACATACATATCACGTATGCACAAAAATATGATTGAATTGATGAACTTTTCAGATTTACTTTGATTCCCATTAGTCTTGGGTCCTTTATCAAATGTCTTAAAATGTATACCAATTGATAGATGGCACCCTTAAGTTCATGACCCAACATTGATGGCAATATCCTGAATTATTGTTGTTCAATTATATGCTTGGAGTTTGCAGCTATTTAATTTTTCTATATTTAAGTTAAAGAGAATGATAAAAGATTGAAGAAATAAAGAGATACTTGGGTGCAGTTGAATGAATGCCTAACATGATAATGGTTTTTGTGTATGAGGCAGTTCGCAACCACAATCACAAGAGGTCTAAGCAACATTTGGGAGAAAAAGGGCCTTGCAGATGAAGGCAACATGGTATTGTCGAATTCAAGACTCTTACTTATGCTTCAAAAGAGAAGAACACAAAATCATTTATCTGCCACGATAGGAAGAGGTAGCAATTGCATTTGGTTGATAATTATAGTGAATATGCTCTGATGCCATGCTATACTTAAATTTATCACAAAGATTGTTGCAAGAGAAATTGTTCCGAGAGATGTGAATCATTCTCATCGTTTTAGCAGTGATTATGTTCTTGTAGAGATTATTGGTGATACTAAATGAAACAATCTAAAAAATAGGCTTGCAAGAGTAACAATGATTTCCCAAATGAAAATTCATTGAAAATAACATATGAGGCAGGATAGAAAGCATGTGATATTGTGTAGCTTGGAGGTAATAACTTAACTCAAATTCCCAACATAGATGAGGCTGCAGCTTAACCATAAAAGTAATAACTGAAACAAATACTAAGGACAAGGAATCAACTTCCTTAAGGAAAAACTTGGTATGAACAATCCATCGAAACATAATTTGTAAAGGGAATTTTTCAGTGCTATAGTTTCCAGCACCTTGGAAGACACACATGCAAAGGTCAGAAGCATAGACAATGCACATGAAAAGTGACGCCACCTCATGGAATATAGTGATTACAGGACGAGCACAACATAGGATTGTTGAAACGCTTTTAGAAACTTTCAATTGGTGAAAATCCAAAATTCCATTTCATCGCGACATTCTCTCATCTCACACTATCCGTAGATAAGGAAAAAGATAAACATTGACAAAATACCTCAAAGAAATGTGAACTAATAAGGGTTGATGAATGAAATGATGGAGATTATTGACAATAGTGTATTTGCAGAAGGAAACAAATAAGAATAATCAAAATACATGGCCTTTACGAATATTTCTTCTTTCAAAATATATAGACGAATCTGAGTGCATTGTTAAAATATTAGCAGAAGCTAAATCGCCACATGCTTTCCAGTATAATGCATGCCAAGTATGACCAATATCCTTGGTAAAAACATGGTTTATTTACTTGAGAATACACACAGAAATAAAATCGCTACCTTTGGTAAAGGATATGAACACAGGAGAGGTGCCACAAGCAGCATAGAATACAGAGAAAGTATTTAACCTCAACAATTTATATGAAATGCAAAAAAAATCATAAAGCATGAGCTAACAAAAGGCTTCCATAAAATAAGATTTTGCAACAAGAAAGATAATAATGATGTGGTGCGCAAGGGGACGGTGTCACAAGAGGAAACAAAATTCAGGAATCCAATTACTCACTTCTACAAGTAAACTGAAGCTAAAGTTATGAGAAAATTTCAAGAGATTCATTCGCACACGATAGATCAACGAAACCAAAAGAAAAATGATGCCAACCTGAAATCCCACGCTTCGCTGACGGAGGAAAAGTGCCGAAACAAGCTTATCGCACCAACAATCCTCTTCCTTTGAAGCTTTGATCAACCTTTCGAACTTACTTTCATGCTTCAAGCACAATTTCAATTCAAAGTCTGTAATTCATAAAAATATTTTGCAGAGTCAATTTCTTGTTCGAAAACCAAAAATCAACTCATTCCCCAAAATTGGAGCATCATTAAAACCCAGAAAAAAATTAGTTTTCGAAAACAAAAATCAAGTAATTATCACTTTAAAAGACAATTTTCCTTTTTGCAACCCATTCGAAGCAACACATGTGCTTGAACTTGTCTTTTTCCATTTTGAACTTGTTTTTTACATCTTGTTCGAAAATATCAATATCTTCTTTATTTATTTAAAATTATATTACTTTTTCCACATTTAATTATTTATTATCAATTATCATTAAATATAATTTAAAACAATACTTTATACAAACAATTTAATTTAATTATTTAATGAATAAACCATATACTTTCTATTTCACAATAGTGGTTTATTTAATTATTTGTTTTAATTCCAAATTAATTTAAGTTTACCTAATAATCAATTTAATTTAAAATTAAACTGATTAAACAAGGTCAAGTTTAACAACTTAACAACGAATGACAATGGAACATCACCAATAAAAAAAACTTAATCAAATTTCAAGAAAGGCCAAATACAGAGGGGCACTTCAATTTGTTTTTATTATATTGTAAAAAAATTTCATAAGGCTTATAAATTAGTTTATCAATGTGTTGAAAAATATGTTCTTGTCTAACAAATATTTAATATTTTGTGTATTAACTATATCTTGTGATTTAATACATATTATTGTAGAATTAATATTCACATATGTGAAAGTGATCTTAGTGTGTGAAAGTAAGCTTGTCCCATAGAAATGAGCTAACATAAAAATAGAGATTCTAGTAGATGCAACTACCGTGTTCTTATTTCTATAGGGGGTTGGTGTTGGTATTGTTAGGCATTATTTGGAAACTTGTTAGACAAATAATAGTTTTCCTTTGGTCAAACTCCCAAGATGACTAATTTGTAAGGAAATGCAACTAATTTCTACATAATCTACTAAGCAGAACAATACATGCAAACCATATCGATAAGAATTTGAGTAAAATAATGATAAAAAAGGGTGAGAACACAATATATACACTAAAAAATGTTTATAAAATAAAAATTCAACCTTTGAAATGCACCCAATTTATTACTTTTCAAATAAAATTACAAAATCTCAATGCTTCACAAAAAGTAAAAAACATAGTTAGGTGAGAGAGGTCCTTTAGGGAAAATACTTTAAGAGAATTCTTAGAAATTTTTGTATGATTGTTAAAAATATTTTGTGCTTTGATCAAATATATATATTGCATTGTAAAATTATTTGTCCTAAAATAATTATATTCCTTTCAAAAACTTAGCCCTATATATATTTATGATGAAAGGACTTTTAGGTTTTATTCATGTCACTTGCAAATATGCCACAACCATTTTCCAATATGACACTTTCATGTAGTGAATCAACAATCACCATGTCCTCTTCTAATTATTTTCAATTAACATACAACTTAATGAAATATATATTTCTATTTAAGAATTGGGTATACTTTTTAATTATTATCAAGGTGAGTAAAAATATAATTTATGAAATATTTATGTCAACATTTATGGAATTTAATTTTTATATCCCTTAGATCCATGATATATCTTTTATTGATACGATGACTCAAAATATTTAATTCTTTGACATTGACATTGGGTATTAAAATTTGGTCATAAGTTCAACTCCCTTTTGTCTATATTTTACTTAATATATTCATCATCTAAAATGTCACTACCAAAAACTAACTCTTCTTATGCCACTTTCTCTTATTTTCTATGATGACCTTAGTCTCTAAGACTCTACCTCCATCCTTTTCTCTTAGAGATTGTATACCACTAAGTGAAGGCTTTTCTATGGGTGTGTAGCCCATTAGGTGTAGACATAAGGAAGGATACTTTTCCATTGAAATGGATCTCTTTGTGCCACTATATGATCTCACCTTGTATTTATTGGTGCTCCCTTGATTGTGTTAATTAGCAAAAGGTTGCACATTGGAATGAATTTGAAGGTTTCTTGTGAAAGGGACTATATTTTTGGTGTTGTTAGAACTCATCTACCATAAATTTATTTAGCTTAAGTTGTTATTTTGTAAAATTGTACCCTTATGCAATTTCACATAACATAAACTTTTACTTTAGCTTAATAAGATGATAATTCAAATACTTTCCCTCCTACCTTTCATTTCCATCCCTTCCTTGTCATTTTCTATCGGTGGGGGATATTTTGTCTAGGATTCTTCCACTTCATGTAGATGTCCATGTGCTACACGAACATCCTAACAAGATTTTTGATCCTATGGTCATTCGGACGTTAGCCTACTCACAAAGGGTAATGCCTCTATAGTCATAGAAATGCCTGGGAATGACTCCTATGCATGCAATTTGACCATTTTCTCCTCTCTCATTTTCATTCTATTCCATTCTTGCAATTATATCCCACTCTCATTCTAACACTTCATTCTCATATTCTCTTCATTCTAGCTCTCTTCTTGAGGCTCTACACCATCTTTTCTTGTAGGCTCAAGTTTTCTACACCACATTTTTACATGAATGTCTCATGTCTTCAAAGCACTTCTCTTCGTCTCGACTTCACCAAGCTCATTGGAGAGAGGACAATATTTACTTTCATTGTATTATTGTTCTTTTTTATTAGTATACTTGGGGTGATCCCATAATAGTGGTTTACAATTTTTGGCCAAACTGGACACTGAAATTATTATTTTAAACTAAATCTTCACATTCGGGCACCTATAGCGGCTATGAGGAATTTGAAGATGGTGCAAACTAGAGTCTCATCAAATTTTATCTGTAGATTCTAAAAATATTTTTTTCAAAATTTTTGGAATCAAATTGCACTTCTTTTTCCATCTCCCAGAAAATTGATTTTTTTTAGAAAACAACATTTTTAAAAGTGACGCCACCGTATAGCATAATTTTTTTTTCCATGAAGGATAAAATTCTAATTCTTTCAAATTTAGATTTGTAACTCTGATATCTAGTGCTTCCACTTGGTTAGATAGTTTTTTATTGAATATTTTTCCTTAATCAAGTTTCAAAGTCAAATGAATTACAATTCAGACACAACCGACCCATTATAGCATAACTTTTTGTGTATGTCAAAATTTAATTTAATTTTTTGTTGGATCAAGGACTTCAATATCTGGTGCACTCATATTTTTCAATTTTTTTTTTGATAATCTTCTATTTTTCCACATGTGAAGAACAAAGAAATTCATTTTCGATGAAAACCTATGTTTAATAAAACTTAAAAAACAAATACATAACAAAACCAAAACATATTAAAATTATATTAATTGGATAGCTTGTTTAGAGGAATACCATAATCATTTCAAATAAATTTTAAATGAATTCATTTTATCCCCAAAATCTAAATCAAAAGTGATTTTTTATCACATTTTGATAGGTGTAAAGGAGGCATTTATAGGTATGGTTTAAAACTAGCGAGGTTCTATCCAAGGGGGTTTGATCTAAGGTGATTTGATCAAACCCTCTTCAATTGGAATCCTTAAAATGGATATTTTTAAGGCTTAAATCATTATATTTTCTAAAAATATGTGATTTCAGCTAAAATTCATTCCTCTCAGGAATTGTAAACCACTATTATGACAGCACCCCTTGTTATTTTGCATATTCTATATATTGTCTTGTCACTTCTTTATCTACATTTCTATATCATTGTCAATTTGGTTGTTTGTGGATGTGGAAACACCAAATTGAGGGTTTGACCAAGGAAAGCCTTGAAAAGCAGCCACAAAACTTTTCCTATTTTTCGTGTGTGTAGATTTCTTTGTGAGGAGCTTGCAGGGGGCTAGACTTACCATGAGTTATTCTCTTTTCCTTCCACTACCTATCATTTTGCTTAATAGTTAGTTCATTTGTTATTTAAGTATTCTTCTTGTTGTTTTGAAATGGAAGGAAAAAGGGGGGTGTCCTAGGTCCTAATATAAGGAACCTAGGATTTAAGAGTCCTTTTCCCATATTTCATTAGAATACCAACCACAAAGCCAATAGATTGACTTTCAACCTCAATGGTGAGTCAATCAAACCTGGGTTGGTGATTCTTTAGGGGCATAAAATGATTAGGTATGATTTAAAATAATGAAACTAAATGAACTATATGACCTAATATATAAAATGTAGATTTTTGAAGATGCACACACTACAATAGTACTTTGCAAGCAGATCTAGAAGATATGAGAGGGAATGTACATGCCACCAAAAGTTTATTTTGATGTGTACAGATTGACTCATTCATCCCTGGGAAAATGGGTCCTTGATAGGGCTTCCAAAAATATTTTTACAATCCTTTGGTGTTATATTTGAGATGTTTTCCACCTAAAAATTTGTTAGAATGACAAAAAAGAATTTTGTAACTCAATTTTCATGTCTTGAAAAGAATGATGATAACAAATGCAACAATGCAAAATTGCTCTTGAATATCTCTTCAATCCTTCTTCAACCTGTAACCTACACATACAAAGAGGGAAAAATGTTTGCACCATATAGGGGTTTACCTCATTTAAACCCCATGAATAATGTTCCCACTTTCACAATGACAATGTCAATGATTAAAAACTTAATGAAAAGGAAGGAAATGATGAATGAACAATTTTCTGCAACTCACCACCCTTCAGTAGCTCTCTTGAAGGACTGAAGTCATACAAATCTCTTCAAAGGAATTGGATCTTGCTTGCTTGATTTTCTTAAATGCTTGAATGCATGAAGACCTACAACACTTGTTAGGCTTCAAAAGACAACATGAACACACATAAACTTTGACACAATGTTAGGATTTTGATTGCTGCAATAAATGACTGATAATGCTACTCTTGAATGCTCTTGACAATAATATTTAATCAATAGGATTTCTCTCATAAAGTGTGTTAGATTTCAAATGATAAAAAAAACTGTATTTATAGGTGTTTATCTAATTTCTCAAAAATTAGATTCCAAAAGCCAACACTTACAATTTAAATTTTGATCATTAAAATATTGAAAAAAATATATTTTAAATTAGGTCCTAGCTTATAAAGGGGACCATTTTCCCATGGGTGAATGGGTCCTGGCCTATATTTCTAGGACACAAATAATCCATGGCAATTTAATTATTAATTGCATTATTTAATGTTGGTTCTCCTTTTAGAAAATGGTAATAATAAGGCTTTAAATTGCATAATTTGGAAATTAGAAGCTTAATTTAGTCCAATAAATTAGGGATGAAAGCATGAAGTTGAGTCCACTTAGGGTGGAAGTTTCGACCTTAGAAAAAAATTGGAAATGAAGCAAAACGAATCAGGATCCCATTTTTCTTTGGGGTCCCGAGCCTAAATTTAAAACGGGATCCCATTTGGTTTCAGGGTCCTAAACCTAGATTTAAGAAACAAGATCCCGATTTATACAAAATGGGATCCTAATTTGTAATAAGTGAGATCTTGTTTCATAGAAGTATTTTTTCAATAGTCTGCAAACTCATTTTTGCAACTGTGACAATGAAAGAGGATCAAGATCCCAAGTATGAGAATTCCATTCATGCCCTCCTTGTAAGGTTTTATTGCATTTTTTCATTTTTTTGTTTTTGTGATTTATATTTTTGTTTTTTCTTTATTTGGTGGGTGATCCCACAATACTAGTTTACAATTTTTGGCCAAACTGGACATTGAACTGATTTTTTCTAACTAAATCTTCACTATTGGACACCTATAGCGGCTAAACCATGAGGAATTTGAAGATGATGTAAACTAGTGATTTGTGAAATTTTGTATGTATATTCTAAATATATTTTATTCAAAAAATTTGGAATCAAATTGCACTTATTTTTCCATCTCCTTCCAAAACTAGTTTTTTTAAGTAAACACCATTTTTTAAGGAGTGACGATCATCGTATAACACATAAATTTTTTTAATGAAGGATAAAATTCTATTTTTTTTAATTTAGATTTGTAACTATGATATCCAGTGCTTCTAATTGGTTTCATAGTTTTTTATTGAATATTTTTTCTTAATCAAGTTTCAAAGTCAAACCAATTACAATTCAGACATAGGCATACCGTATAACACAACTTTTTTGGTATGTATTGAAAAACTTTTTTTTTTTCTTGATCAAGGACTTCAATATTTGGTGCACTCATATTTTTCATTTTGTTTATAATCTTCTATTTTTCGACATGTGCAGAACAAAGAGTTTGATTTTCGGTGAAAAACCTACATTCACAAGAAATAAAAAATAAATATAATAATCAAATTTAATTTAATTAAAATTATACTTTTTTGGAAGCTTATAATAAGGAATACATACTTACAAAAATAAATTTTAAATGAATTCATTTGATTCCCCAAAAGGTAAATCAAAAGTGGTTTTTTATCAACATTTTGATAGGTGTAAAGGAGACTCCATTATATGTATGGTTTAAAACTAGCAAGGTTCTATCCAAGGGGGCTTGGTCTAAGGTGGTTTGATCAAACCCTCTTCAATTGGAATCATTTAAATAGAACTTTTTAAGGCTTAAATCATTATATTTTCTAAAAATATGTGATTTCAACAAAAAATAAGATTTCCTAGAAAGTGTAAACCACTATTGTGGCAACACCCTGGTAATTTAGATTTTTTAATCTCATTTGATATTGAAATAAATATACAAATATTAGATTCAATTTGAAAACTGAAAAACCTTCCCTTACACACAAAAAAACCCTAAATTGAATGGAAAAAATAAATTTACCCTTCAAACCAAAAAACATACCCTAAAAATAACCCTAAATTGAATCCAAACAAAAAAAAACCCTTCAAACCAAAAAAAATACCCTAGTATAGAGAAAATTAACCCTAACCTATTTTAATTTGTAATGTTTTTTGTCAATTTGATGGAAATATTTCAAATTGAGGAAAAAGTATTTAAAAAAATATATTTTCATTTACATTGCTCCTTGATAAAAAAATCTAGATTTGTCTAAGTTTATTTCATTCCATTATTTAGAGCTTATTATTAGTTATTTAAACTAGCCACATAAAACTAGAGTTTGTAGCACATGACATCCATATGAACCCAAGCTCAAACACCTACTCTCTAACATATTAACATAAATATAGTTTTCCACCAGTGTAATCCTTGAACGTCCTTTAAAGGAAAGGTTTAAAAAACTCTTAAGTAAACACCTAAAATTTGATCAAATTGACCAATTTGGAATGAAACCTTTATCAAATTAATCAATCCAATCAATTTTACATAGCCATGAAGGATTTTGTCCTAAGAATACTAGAGATGAATCAAAACATAAATCTAGGGCTCATTATTCCACACCAACACAAGCATGAGAATTTCAAGATCATCCAAAAACCCCTAACATGGGTATTTTGTAAATCAATATACACAATTTTAACTACATAAACAAATGTAAAGGACCATGCTAACCAAATGGGAAATTATTCCATCTAAACAAAAATGAGATGAAAAAGTGTTGCAAGATGGTGTGTCCCTTGGTCTCCTTGGCACAGTGCGACACTTGGGATTCTTTGCATGGCTTAACCGTCTCCCATGGATCTTATGTAAATTTGGAAATTGTATTGGGAATTAACAGGTCAATTTTTTCATGCAACAACATCCACCAATGTAACAATTGGTACCAGATCCAAGGTCATGGGTTTGAACCCCTTGCTTGTGCTTGGAGGGGTTTTGTTGCAAGATTGTGTGTCCCCTAGTCTCCTTGGTGCAGCATGACACTTGGGTTCATGAAATGGCCTAACCATCTCTTGTGGATCTTGTATAAATTTTTCATTTGTATCGGGCATTAACAGGTCAATATTTTGGTGCAACAACAACCACCAATGTAAAAAAAGGTTCAATCCATTCTTATACATATTAAAGATATAACTCTATAGATAGCATAGATTATGTTTTTACACTCATTATAGTGTTTATACCCTTTGTATGCTCAAGACCATTTTTTAATTATTTGAACATCCTTAATGATCACAAAAGGACCCCACAAGAGCCCTAAACTCATGAAATCATAATAAAAGTCCTTATAAAGATTCAAGATCAAACATATATCATAAGTCTACACTAGAAGGTCTTTGGGAACTTTAGCCCATATCATGTAGCACCGTCTAGTGCTAGGACCCCTATAAAATTTTGTCATTGTTTTCCCTCTCTTTTGTTCCCTAATTTGATCAAGTTTATAAAAATTAATTTCCCTAAATACTTGATAGTGATTGATATAAAATTTGTTACTTAAAATACATTACATGCCTTATTAATACAAGAATAGAAAATATGTATCTAGATATCTTCTCTCATTTCACAAGGAATTGTAAACAAAATTAAAAAGTGGAGTTGAATATTAGAGTTCTAAATCATAAATTATTAAAGGGGAATTATCATTATTATGTCCTAATAGGATGTCTAGAATCGTTGTTATAGGATCATGGTCCAAATCTAGAACTTCTCGTTAATTTTCCTATTATCTAAATATTTCTTGTGATTCTCATTACATCTTGTTTGAACTCAATAAATAAATTTATCTCTTTTCAATCTATTACTTTAAGTTAGAAAAAAATAGTTTTAATGAACTAATATAATTTATTTCCTAATAGGATGTCTTAAGGGGATCGGGTATGTGCAGGATCATGATGGGCCAAAAAGTGGCAATATGATGGGTATGTGGCTGACGACTTTTTTTTACCCAAAATTGATGAAATGAAAAGGGTTTTTAAAGGAGATTCTCATATTTTCACCAATATAAATTATGCTTTACTTTGAATTTAATAAGTAATTATTATTCATTTTCTATTCAAATTACAACTAAAGTTCTAATTGATAGACTGATTGAAAAACATCTATAGCTTTCAAACAATATCACATTTTTTGAATCGAAAACATGCGTCACATTCTATGCTTCGCATACTATAGTTTTAAAAAAAGAAAAATTGAATTTCATCACGTTTTGACCAAGTTAAGGTGGTCAGACATACGATTTTTTTAAATTTTTTTAAAGTTGTAATAAAAAAATCATAATTAATTATTTACTTGGAAAAAAATTACAAAAAAAAATGCATCACATCGGGACATGAGTCCTCTACTTATATCTAAAATATTATAAAAATATATTATCATTTTAGTGTGGTTAGGTGTGAATGACAGGACACTTCTTATTTTTCCAGAAATTTAAGTACTCTTGCATTGAAATTTCAAATTTTCACCAAATAGTTTCTTTTCTTTTTTTTTTTAAACCTAGTAGTTTAGAAACTACATTCAATTTGCTACAAATTCTATTACATATTTTTTAAATAATATAGATAACTTATTCAATTTTTTACGTCAAGTTTCCTAACTCTGATTTTTTTGATTTTTTTGCCACTTAAGGGCATGTTTTTCCATGATGATCCTGCACATACCTGATCGAATAATTCAAAGTGCATGTCTCATGTTCAATCACAATTTATATAATTAAGTATTAGAATTTATGATGACTCATCATAACAATCATAAAAAAAAATTCTCTAAAAACTTAGTAGTGATTGATATAAAATTTGGTACTTAAAACACATTACATGCCTTGTTAATACACGAATAGAAATCATGTATCTCTATCTTCTCTCATTTCACAAGGAATTAAAAAAAAAAAAAAAAGTAGAGTTGAATATTAGAGTTTTAAATCATAAAATATTAGGGGAATGCACTCTTATTATACCATGAATCTATTTTATTCCTCCTTTGGTTGATAATCTCCTAGTTCATTTTAGCCTCTTTCCATTACTGGAATGCATATAACCTTAGTTTCTTTATCCCATTTTCTAGAATCCTTGTTATAGGATCATGGTTCAAATCTAAAACTTCTCCTTCATTTTCCTATTGTCTAAATATTTCTTGTGATCCTCATTACATCTTGTTTGAACTCTATAAATTAATTTATCTCTTTTCAATCTATTACTTTAAGTTATACTAAAGTGTACAACATACAACACCTATGACATGAATCCAACTTCAACAACCTTTAAAAAAAATTTCAAACACTAAAGCACTATACATTACATATAACATAATATTAGGTGTGATGGATCCCAAAGTGATAGGTAAAGTAATTTAAAACCACAAATTTCATTGAACACATTGTCAAATTCTCTAATGATCAGTTCAAATTGTGGTTACAATTTAGTAGAGTCAACTTTGGTGACATCTGAAAAAATATTTAATATAGATATTTTGACTAGATCCATAGTCCATTAAAGCTTAAGTTTGATTCAAATATGGGCCCATTTTTAACATAATATAAAGTGATTATACATTAACAATAGGAGGCCATCATATGTTATTTTTTGTTTTCAACAAAAGGCATAGTGCCTATATATATATATATATTGATAATAATATATGATATTTACAATAGATGATATTTATCCTTCCCATAGACATATTATTTTTAAACTGACTATTTCAGCCATATAACATCCATTGATACCATCCCTGGTACAAACCCAACCTATTAGAAAACAAAACAATGCATAGACCTAAATATCCCACTTGAGACCTTTAAAACACTTTTTGCTACATATTACATTTAGAATCATCCATCAAAAAACCTTAAAATACATCATAGAACCTTAGTCTTCAAAAACTAAACCTTCTAACCTCATTCTTATTCAATCTCCATCTGCACTGGTTGATCATTTGCACCCTGTTCTTCCACCAAATTTTCATCAACAAAATGGGCAGGCAACAAAGCATTGATGTTAAACCCACTATCATTTCGAGCACCCACTAGCTGACCATTTTCACCCTATTCTTTCACTACAAAGCTTTCAATAGGATGGGCAGGTGGAAAATCATTGAGGTTAATCCCACTATCATTTTGAGCACCCATTGGTTGACCATTTTCATCTACAACTTCTTGGACATTTCAAGCACCCAACGATTGATGAAGATTATTCTCATCTACTAAATCTCATGGTTGATGAATATTGGGCATTGGAGGGTCATGAACGTGTGTGAGTAGAACCATAATGGCTTGTGTTTTCTCTCTTACTTTGTCAGCTTCCATCATATGTTATTAATTACCTACTAGATGTACATTTTAAAAAATAGTAAATATAATTTAATGAAATTTGAATGCCTTGGGAAAATTCACTAGATTTTATCCCCTTAAGCCATCATATTGTCCTAAGACAGTTAATTCATAGATCACCTTAAGTCATCCTATTACGACCCCTTAAGCCATCCTACAATTGTTTTCAAGACAAGAGGAGAAGACCTAGACAAGTATCTTAGTCACAAGCCAAGCACCTATAATTATCGAACAAGATTACTACCATTCCTTGAGCACATAGATTCTAATGAAGAGATCTAATGAACAAGTCTATAATGCAAATGTGTGCCTCTAAATTCCTACTAAATCATATTACTCTTATGCCACATCACCTTGACCAAATTTGATCCCCTTATTTTCCATCATGATAAAGTGATTATACATTAACAATAGGAGGCCATCACATGTTATTAATTACCTCCTAAATGTATATTTTAAAAAACAGATATGTAATTTAATGAAATTTGGTTGCCTTGGCAACTTCACCAAAATTTATTCCCTTAAGTCATCATTTTTTCCTAGGACCTTAATTCATAGATCCCCTTAATACATCCTATTATGACCCCTTAAGCCATCCTACGAGGACCCCTTAAGCCATCAAGTAATTTATCCTAATTTAATGTAATTCAATGAGATTTCATATCACATTAACATTTTATTTTATTTTCATTTACATGCCTTAGACATAAATGAGCCTTACACATTTTTTCATTTGTATTGAATTAGGTCATTTATATCATGGATTAAGGGGATTTTTAAGAAAATGATTTAAAGGGATTAAATTTACCTAGAAATTTAGCTTTTTGTGTATGCTTTAAGTTTATTTTTTAGTATGTACATGCATTAAAATTACATAGTTAGATCTTAAAATTTTGAAATTTGTATGTATGCTCAAGTTGAATGATGTATGTATGTACATGTATGTATCCTATTAAAACACTCATGTACATTTAATTTAAATATATCTTGTAATTTTGTACTTGCTTGTTAATTTTGTATAAGTTTTTTAAGTTTAATTATTTATCATGGATCAATTTGATATTGATAATATCCCCAATCCACCACCTCGGCCCTCTTACCTCAACGCCCTCCACCTCTACCTCCACCTCCCCCTCCCCCTCCAACCCTCCACCCCTCCACCTCATAACCCCACACCTCTACCCCCAAGATGTGATGAGGCTCGCTTGCAAGCTCAAATAAATGATACCATTAGATCCATTAAAGATCAAATCAATGCTATTTAAAATGAAGCATTGATTCCACCTCACATGAGGTGTTTTGCATCTTCAATACAAAACATTTTCAATGTTGTTAGGTCCATTAATGTGGACTTAGACAATCATCGATGATGGGGAGATAAGAGGAGACAATTTTAATCTGATGAACTCTCCTACAAACAAATCCTATACCTTAAAATGACAAAATCCCATCTTGCATTTTTTTTGTCGATCCCGTCACCAACCAACCTATTCCTGCAAACAAACCAAGAATATCAATGAGGTGGTGTAGACATATGTAGATGTCTACCAATTTTTTGGATTGATGGTGGATGGTATTTTTCCATCCACCACATGCTAATGTGGAGGTCCCTCTATATTTTTTGAGGAAATTATATACAGAGTTTGTGTTGGGCCATAAACCCAATTATTTTAATTTTAAATCATTTCAGGGTGTTGGTGGAGGAATGCCACAATAGAGGTTAGGGGCATGATTTGATCCTTGATGACCCATTCATGATCAACCTCTTGTAGATCCTCCTTTAGCTACCATTCCTACACCCATGCAACATTGTGTGGTGGTATCTGCACTAGGATCTTTGAGTGTGCCCATGGCCAACCTTGATGAGTAGACTTCTACAATGGTAGCTAGGGCTAGAGAGTGAGACCATGGAGGAGAATTATATGGAGTTGGTCCTAGTACCACTCCACCTATGTCGATGCCTCACATATGTACGAGTTGTCATCAACTATGTTATGGACCTGATCAGGCTACACCCAGTTTAGGTGCATGTGGAGATTCTGATGAAATTAGTTCATATGTTGAGTTTCTTACTGTCGATAATTACCCTACAAATATTTCAACATAGGTATAAATATGTGTACATGTTGAATTTATAAAAAAAATTAGGCACATATTTTTAATGAACATATATATCAAAAAATTGTAATATTTTAACAATTAAATTGTTTGGTGTAGATGTGGCCACAAGGGCATTTTCTGCTCGTCAAGTTTTTTTATGTCAACACCAATGCAAGTTGACAACCCATATGGGGTACATTTTGATTGATTTTTTAAATATATTAAATAATTTTAACTTGATTTTAATATGCAATTCAATCCTTAACATGTATTAAATATTTATGTTGGTTTAGGGAAGTCATCTGACTTCCATGTTGGTTCCACCAGAGGGATTGTCAAACACTCCTTCATTATCGAGCGTCTCGCATGAGGTGCTTGTACATGTATATTATTTTATTTAAAGTTCTATTTGTATTTTACATTCGCAATATCAAACGTGCACATTGTACTTAAATATTATAAAATATATGTCTATGTGCAGGTTAACACCACCATGAGGATGGGAATTGGACACACCCATTTGATGCACAAAAAATTCATGAGACAATTGAATTTCAGGCCATTTAAAAAAAATTCTACATGTGTGCACAATTTTTAGGTATGTTAAATAGATTAAAACACTTGATGATACACTTGAATATATATATTTTAACCTAATTTGTACACATGTGCTTTAAATTTGACCTTGTAGGATTTTTTGGTGATGCTTTCCATCTTGATGATGTCACACCACCTCAACCAGGACATGCAAAGTAGCCTCATATGGTAATTTAAAATTTAGATTATATTTAAAGTCAATTACAAATTATATATTTTGAATAACCTAAATTAAATTTAAAATTGAATATATATGCTCATGTGTTAAATTATTTTTCTTTTATAGCATGAGACATGTCTTGTAGTTGAGCATACAGAGACAGGTCCTACACTAGAGCATACAGAGTAGCCTCTTACAGTAAATTAAATATGATAAAGTACAAATTAAATTGAATTAAATTATTTTTAATCATCTTATATTTGATTTCAACTTTCTTTCTCTTGTCCAAATTAATTTAGAGCATGCAGAAAGAGGTCTTGCACCAGAGCATGCAGAGAAGCCTTTTACGATAATTTAAATATGATAAATTATAAATTAAATTGAATTAAATCATTTTTAATCATCTTACATTTGATGTCAACTTTCTTTCTCTTGTACATAGTGATTCAGATCATCTAGGTAGTTTGTATGGAGTGAAGAGGTCTTGATTATAGAGACGATATGAGTTAGATTATCTAATGGGTTATATTTGATGGAATTTTTATACATGTTTCAATATTTGAGTATTTCATTGATGCAAAGGAAGGACTCACACACAAAAACCTTGACACATCCTAAACAAAGTTTCAATACACTTGATGCAAATGAGCACCCTTGTTCATCCTTGGCAACTTTCTCCTAAAGCCTCTTGGCACCGAACAAGAGAAAAACAACATAAAACATGTGAAACTTGGTTTGTTCAAACCTATTTCAACTCATTCTAAGGGTTTTGAAATATACATAACCCAAGTGATTAACACAATGATTCTTGCAAACAAGGGCTTGCTGCCACATGTATAATTTCATGTAGTGGATCTACATATATATGTTTCGGTATTTTCATGGACTTAATATATTGTTAATTGGACTTTATTAATTTTAGTATTTTATGGTCTATTATTGTTAAATAGTAATTAACATATCACTAGTAGAATTTGGAAAATAAATGACTACGCCACTAAAACTTTTAGTCACAACAACTAAAGATGACTAAATTCTACTCATTTTTTGTAACATAACTATAAATGTCTAAATAGATGACTAATTTGATTGTCGAGTAAAAAAAACAACTAAATAATTAGTCACACAGATAAAAATTAGACAATATGACATTAAAGTGGATAATTAAACAAAAATATTTCAAATTAAGGGAGTGGGTTGTATTATAATATAATACAATATAATATATTATAATATAACATGATACTATATAATATAATATATATAATATTATATTAATATATAATATATATTATCATATAGTATTATACTATTATTATATAATATTAAATAATAATATAATATAATATAATATAATATTTATATTATATAATATAATATTTATATTATATAATATAATATTTATATTATATTATTAATATTATAATATTATATAATAATACAATATTATAATATATTTAATAATATTTATTGTGCAATACGTGAGAGATTTATGAAGTAGATATTATTTATTTTGGATTCCATTTTGAAATCTTTTTTAGTAGTGAAAAAAAGCACCAATCGCTATGCCCTAATTTCATTTTAATAAACATACTCTAAAACCCTCATCAAAACCTTATTTTTAGGTTGCAACTCACCGAATTGGTGCTCAACTAGTGGGAGTTTTATTCTCACCAAACTCTATTAGTAGGTGCTAGAAGGTTGGAAGCTAGAGATCAGAGTTGTTACCATGTGCACCTCAGCTTCACCGATGGAGAAGACTTTCTTGCCCTCCCTGATTCCTGGTTCGAGTCCTCAGTGAGGAAGAGTTTGGAGGAGCCGAAACTGATAGCGGTTGGGAAAGCAACAAAAAAAATGGAAAAAAAATTGGTAAAGGATGCCATTATGTAAAAACCTAAATGTGTTCATTATCAGATCTTGGTCGTAATTTCATTTTGATAAACATACTCTAAAACCCTCATCGAAACCTTATTTTCAGGTCGTAGCTTGCCAAATTAGAGAAGTGAAAGGTTAATACTAGAGAGGAAGAGTTAGGTGGAGTGAATCCCATATGAAAGAAGTACAGGCAAAGACAAGGCATGCAAACTGTAGTTTCCTTACAATTGATAGGCCCGCCCGTGCATAGATTTGAATTTCATATATTCTTTTCTTTATTTCTTTATCTATTTATGCATCATAAGAATTTACTTGTAAACTAGATAGCAATTTTATATACAATAGTTCTACAATATGAGGGTTGGTATCATTTAAAAGGTCACAGTATATTTTATAGAGACAAATTTTATTTCAAAGGGTCTAATGTATATTGGTTAAATATGTAGTTATGAAATTGTGTTTGACAGTTTCCAGTTATGACAACGTTTGAAAATATATGCAAATATGGATTGTGTGATCAACCACCATGAACACAATAGAAGTTTGATGAAATTCGTTTTAGGCTTCTTGATCACTATGAAAAAGTGATGAGCATAGTGTTAAAGTGTTAAAAAGATGAAAGCTTTCTTGAGTGTCAAATCTTTAATCGAAATACTCAAGAAATGAAGTGCAAATGAAATTCTCTGAGACAAATTCATTATTTAATAGTGCATGAGCTGAGATGGATGTTTTTTGAATAAGGAGTTCTAAACACGTTTTATAGTATTCATTTTGTTGTAGGTGCTGTTAGGTTCCCAAATTTGCACCTTGTTTAATAAGCTTTAAATGAACTCAACAGATTTGGACTAACATGGGACTGATTTCAGGTTGTGGGTAACCTATTCAAAAGCAGACCTCCGGATTATGGGTCGGCTTCCCCATTGATGTCACCTAACTATTAATCTATGAAGGTAAAGGGTAAGGATTGCATGCAAATAAACCTAATGCTAAAAAACTTAAGGTGATGCACCAAAACAACCTAGACCTATTAACAACCTATCACATTCAAATTAATATCACAAAGCTGGACTTACACAACTCACTTTCTAATGCAATTTACATAAAGATTTCATAAGAAGGTCTATAAATAATTCAATTAAAAGGAAAAAAAAGATTTCACAATTAACAACACCACTAACAACACAACTTACAACCTGTAAACATATGCCTTCTACTAAATAGATGCATAACATGAGACAAGCTTGCAAGGAAAAGACATGTTTTCACAAGAGAAACTAATTAATCATTAACTACATAAGAAATAGGAAATGAGAAGGTAAAAAAATGTTCTACTTTATTAATTCAAAGTGCTTCTGTATAATAGGCCCATCAGAGTTACAATACTGCTCCATGAAAATAGCTCCAAAACAAAGCTATCCTGATGCTGGAAAAAAAAAACTCCTTCAAATGTTCAAAATGAACATACTTAAACCAAAACCCACCAAAACCCCTCACACAAGTGCTTCCAAAAGATTCTGGTCAGATACAACATAAAAGTCCAAAAAGAACCTTCTAGAACTATCCAAAATGTCCTCCACATGAAGAAAAGTTAGGCCAAGTCAAAAGTCACCCCAAAAATGTGACAAAAAATTCCTCCAAATAACCTCCTTTCCACCAAAATCAGTCAATACAACATCCCACAATTCCTCATTTCTGCAAGTCATCATTGGTCCTCATACAAGACTTGACCACATTCTCCATCATGTAATATGTGTGTTTTTGAAAACACATGGCTTTAAAAAAAATTAAAGATAATGACCTTGTTTAAATGATTCATAAAACATCACTTAACAAGTCACTTTACAATTCAAGTACAAGATAAGGGGCCGCACCATTAATATGTATTACATTTACATTTAAAAGAAAACAAAAAGTGATTTTCAAATCACTTACATGATATCTTCAAAAGTTGGAAATAAATGCAACATATAATATCTTACTAAAAGCCTTCAAAAGTTTCTAAGGAACTTGACTATATCAACCTATCACACTCTGCATTTTACTCACACATGGAAATACACATGTTTGCAAAGGCATCATAGTCTCCAAAATACCTGGCCAATATGGCCGACCTCCAAACCCCTTGGAAAGCATATTCCAAGTCACATGATTATTGGGAAAAACAAAGGCATTACATTTGTGTAACTTAACACACTCTATGTTGCATGTAGTTTGAAACACCTAGCACAAAGTTGAAATAAAGGGAAAAATCCCCAAGGCATAAAATGCCTAAGTGAATAAGTCAAGTTTTGGCCCCCATTGCATTTACCACATGCCTCAATTTTTAAAACATGGGATAAAAAATCCCATCAGTACTCAAGGGTCAAACCTTAATCATTAAACACCCAAATAATGGAAAAAAACACCATCATTTGGTCACTTGGAAAATCTGGAGCAAGACTTTGTTGCCATGAGGTTTGAGAAAACATAGAAAAAACGTGGAGAATCACATTGGATTTTGGTGATTTACTAAGGAAAATACCATGGAAACACAGGTAAAAGCATTTGTTTGATATAAATATGCATCTTATTCCTTCTTTGGAGCTCCTTCATTCACTTTAGGCCGTGACCTGTAGCATTCTCCTTACCATTGTGTTGATTTTCCTGTTGGTTATTGTAATTGTCTTCTTGACATCCACCATGAGAAGCTTGTATGAAGCTTTTGATAAAATAAAAGATTGAAAATTGCAGAGATTGCATGAGAAAAAGCTCCAGGTGAGTTTAGTTGACCACTCCATTGTTGTTTTTAAGCAATAGAAAGCCATTCGAGCTCTTCATTTTTCTAAGATAACAACAAATGCTCATTTTCTTTTCTTTGCATTCGTTAACAATGACACCTTCATTTTTGTTTATGTTGCTTTCATGAAAAGAATGATTCACTGGCCATGAACAGAAAAAGTGTGTCTTTTATGTAGCTCAACTTCACTTTTGAAAACCCTCATGTTGTCTTTTGATTTTTCCTTTGTATTTCACAAATTTTTAACAACCCAGACGGGTTTCTTGATATGTAGAAGGAAAGGACTTGTTGTGAGCTCGTCCTCCATTTTTGCAAACTGGGTTTTTCTACATTCATGATTTCTGCTTCATTTTGAATTTTAATTGCAAAACCCTATTTTGGGTTTTCTGTAGCATGATATTTCTATGAATCTGTAACTGTTTGTTAAAGAACCCAAGTGGGCATCTTGATTTTCTTGAAAATTTCATATTTGTTGCAAAAAATGCAGATGATTTTGTAAGTTCATTCCATTTTTCTATAGAAAATAGCAATGTTGCTCCAATTTTTGAAACCCCAGGTGGGTTTTCCACATTTTGTAGAAAAAGGTCAATCTTGACCATGACCTATCATAAAACATGAAGTGGCTTTCATCTTTCTGATTCTTGTAGGAAATTCTCCATTTTGCCATTTCTATATCAGATTTTCATGGTGAACCCATATGGGTATTTTTTTCAATTTGACAAGCAACTTCAAATTTTGTTGCAAAAAATGATTCAATGTTATTGCACATTGTGGGCACAATGAAAGCCCGAATTTTTAGAAAAATGTGCCATTTTAGTGAGCATTTAACTGGGTTTTCTATAGCACTTCCTTTCTGTAGAATTTTTTTGAAAATGAAAACCCCAAAGTGGGTTTGGTCACTGTGAATAACCTGTATTCTACACTTCATGGTCACTATCCTTATCAATGTAAAGCTCCTTGAACGTTGACCCAACAGATGCAAATCTTGAATTAAGCTCCCCTCACTCTTTTGTAGACTCTTATTGCTTTCAATCTAAGGATGTATTCCTAACTTCAGGATAAAGTAGGAATGGGAAAGTGTTGCTCTTCAAGGATAGCATGATTACACTTTTTCACAATTGGAGTTGTAATTATCATTTTCATTTCTTCTCCACAACTTTTTATGGTCTTTCATTAGTTGTTGCATCCCATTGTTTATGCATTTAATTGACCAAATTACTCATTGATTGGTGACTTACCTTAAATCACATTTATATCTATCAATGCACATGACTGCCCCATTAGAAGTAATGATTGCCACTATTTTGATTAGATCTAGGATTGCTCCATTGGAACACACTATGTTGTCACTTTTTCATTCATTGTTGCCACTATTTTATCATTCATGATCCACTTGGGAATGTCACCCTATAACTAAAGGCCATGGCTAGTAAAGAATCATAACTAGCATTGAAATCTCTTTCTTTCCATAGGTTTGTGACTTGGCAATAGGATGCTCCTCTCATGCAATAGCTTTTCACATTGATTGATTAAAATGCTAAGGCTTGAACCTCTTGACTATCCTTTACTTATTCTCTACCTTGTTGTGAATGGACTGTACTTCATGTCTTCTAATGATCATGCTTATTCTTGAATTTCATGGATTAGTCACGGTTTATCATTCGCTGTTGATTTGTTTTCTCAAGTTTATAAATAATCATGAATATAAACCTATAACTTCTAATGGAACTGCTCTTATTCATGACTATACTCTGCTCCTTAAAGCACCATGATTCATGATGGTTTCAATAATTGAATTTCATGAGCTCCTCTATTTCATTCAAGACCACTGCCATCTTTAATATCAATGCTCTTCTTTGAATCCTTTGTCTATGCTTAGAGGAATCATTTCTAGAGGAAACCATTTGGCAAATTGCTCAATCATTAACATAAGTTAATGGCTCAGTATAGAGAATAGAAAACCCATGTTCCTTGTGTTATGGCATAGCAATTGTATCTTGATCACATCATATGAGGGTTCCATTGCTGTCATGACTCCTTGTAATGGCATGTTCATAATAGGCATATATATGTGTCAACTAGAGTTGATGTTTCTTGAATGTCTTTGCCTTTTGTGCCTTTTCTTAAACCATCATGCATTGAATATTATTTGGAAAACTTGTTTGTCTAATTTTTTATTGAGAAGGCCTTGAATAAAGCCTTGTGCAACTTCAGATTTTTTTTTTTGTTGATGTCCTATTTGAGATGCTTGGAATGATTTCAAGCTTATCATACTCCCAATCTAGAAGACAACATATAACTTTCCTTTATCTCACTTATGAGGGCAACAAGTCATGGATTCTTTGATTTTCTCCTTTCACTCTTTTGGGCCATGATCTCACATGAAGATTTAGAAAATAGGTGGCCATGTTTCTTTGCCATGAAAAACAATTATGCTCTGTCATTAATATCCTCCCATACTTGTCAGCTTGTGATTTCATTAATGTATATGCAGCTGCTCCTTGTTGTTTGTTGCTTGATCTCCACAACATTTGTTACCTTTTGGTTATGTGCAATAAATACACATTGTCTCCTCACTTTGATTTTAGTGGAAAGCCCCATGTCACCTATGTGGGTGACCTGAAAGCTCACCTTCCTATGTGATGTGTGGTTTTCCAATAGGGTTACAGTGAGAGGGGCTTGACAACATCTTGAAATGCTTCCTCATTGTTTAAGAGATGCATAATTGAACTTGATGCATCTATGAAGTCACTCA